>WNGS01161531.1:1953-15326 GCA_020271785.1 Procambarus virginalis | reverse complement strand
GGTGGTGTCTGTGTATAGCTGAGATAGTCTTGGTAGTAAGGTTGATGTAAAGTCATCCTGGTTACTGACTTTAATACTTAAAACGATTACATGATAGAGTAGCTCCCAAGCTTGGCAGGCGTCCTGTGCGCTGTTTACCTTCTCTAGTGGCGTCCAGCCGCCGCACATAGAAAACGGATGGTACCATTTTCTGTGAACATGACATCCCTCTTTTTCTTTAAAAAGAATGAATACAGGATGTCTACCATGCTTGTAGCACAAAGCAAAGTTATTGACACAAAGTAAGTTATTAACATATCAAGAGATATTGCATACATTTAACATTAATTAAACACACAAAGAATTTAAACAATCTTTACCACAAAGGATTTCAATGTTAAAAATACATATGCAATGTTAAACAAACATGAAAGAAACTGTAATACAAAGTTACAAATATTGAATGAGAGATCTGCATTATTCAAACAATATTAAATTTAGTTCAGCATAACAAGTAAATACTTTGCATTACATAGGAACACAATTAATCATCATATCGTGTAGGGCGTTTAACATGACGTTTTGGACGAGAGTCCTTAAATACAAAAACATCCCTCGATGAATTGTTTATCGAGTTATAACTCATTTTTTCTTTTTCTTTTGCACGACTTTGCACTTCATCATTTTCTACACTAGTTGGAATCACTTTGAAATAAGCCATATTACGTGTTATACTATGATCTCTATTACTCGCTGTTACCATAGTTCCTTTTACACTAATCACTTTATATGGTTTTGTATCATACGGCATATCTAACTTTCCCTCTTTTTTCTTTTAACGAGAACAGTATCTCCAACCTTTATGAATTGTTCCTTTGCACGTTGATCATGAGCAATTTTCATTTTGCCCTTGGCTAGTGCATCCTTCTGAGCGAGACGTTTATCCGTTACCTTGGCTGGCATGACAGGTAGTGCGATTCTCATAGGACGTCCAAATAAAAGTTCGCCAGGCGACTTGCCCAGTGTTCCATGCGGTGTTGCACGGTAGTTCCTGAGAAAAGCATACATAGCTTGTTTCCAGGATCGTCCTTCGGCATGAGCACAGCGTACAGCTTTCATGAGAGGTTGCATGAATCTCTCTACTTCTCCATTTGCTTGAGGATGTAGTGGCATCACACGGCGGTGTTTGAATCCAATATGCTCAGCAAAGTTGACAAAGTCTTGTCCATTAAATGGCGGTCCATTGTCCGTCTTGACAACTTCAGGAATGCCAAAGTTTGAAAAGATCTTGTCGAGTTTCGGGATGACAGCCTTTGCAGATGTGGAAGTGATGATTTCTACTTCTGGATAACGTGAGTGATCATCAATGACTACCATCAAGTACTCTCCAGTTGGTAGCGGTCCACAGAAGTCCATCGATACTTCCATCCATGGTGCAGCAGGTAGTGGTGAAGGTTGTAGAGGTGTTGGTCTTGAAGTATCCACTGCAGCTTGGCAAGGGACACAGGCATCATGCATGTCCTTAGCTTGACGATCAATGCCAGGAAACCACACCTTTTCTCGTAGCAGCTGTTTGGTCCTTACAAGACCTTGGTGTCCTTGATGTGCAAGCTTCAGAGCACGTTGCTGGAGAACAGCTGGAATGACGATACGAGTACCTCGCAGCACGGTGTCGCGTTGTTGCGTAACACTTAATTCTGTCTGGATGCGTTCAAGTGCTTTGAATGCATCTTGGTCAACTCCTGAGGGTGGGATGCGTGGAAACTTTTTCTTAGTCAATGCATCCACTGTTGCTTGCAGAGTTGGGTCCTCTAGGGTTGCAGTACGGATTTCATCAAGAGTGAGAGCCTTAGGGACTGCATCACAGGTTACAGAGTGTACATATTCCTCGGCAACTTGCTGATGCTTGGTGATGGTGAAACTGTTGGCAGGATGTCGACTGATGTAATCAGCGGGATTGCCTGCACCTGGCTTGTATTTCACCGTAAAGTTGTATGGTTGCAGACGAAGAGCCCATCTCTCAATGCGAGCTGGTGGTTTGGACTTTGGATTATTGAAGATGGTCTCCAACGGTTTGTGGTCAGTGACTATCGTGGTAAAGGGTGCACCAAGCAGATACACATTGAAGTGTTCACAGCCCCATACAAGAGCAAGAGCTTCCTTCTCTGTCTGACTGTATCGTTGCTCAACATCTGTGAGAGAACGGCTGGCATAGGCAATTACTACTCTTGAATCTGGTTGACCAGGTTTGTGTTGGGCTAACACAGCACCTAAACCAACAGGACTAGCATCCACCGTTAACTCAGTGTCCATTGATGGATCAAAGTATGCAGCAGTCGCATTTTCTACTAGTGCATCTTTCACAGCATCAAATGCATTTTGCTCGACATCGCTCCAGTACCATGATGCATTTTTCTTCAGGAGCTCACGTAGAGGCTTCGTAATGGTAGCAAAATCTGGAATGAAGCGAGAACAGTAGTTTGCCATTCCCAGAAAACTATGTACTTCAGTGGATGTTGAAGGAGGTGCAGCATTCTTGATATCTGCAACTTTCTTAGGATCTGGAGACAGACCTTTGTCACTAAGTACATGTCCAAAGAATTCAATTTTATGTTGATTGAACTCACACTTTGCTCGGCTTAGCGTCAAATTCTTTTCTCGTAAGCGTTGCAATGTTGCACGAAGAGCTTTGTCGTGTTCAGCTTGGGTACGGCCATAAACAATGATGTCATCAGACATGTTGTCAGCATTAGGTATATCTTGCAATACCTGGCTGATGATGTGCTGGAATACCTCAGCAGCACTGTTAATACCAAAACTCAGGCGCTTGTACCTATACAGACCTCGATGTGTCGTAAACGTTGTGATGAATCGACTCTCATCATCAAGTTCAAGCTGATGATAGCCCTTGTTTAAATCTAACTTGCTGAATACAGTTGCACCATTCAAGCGGTAAATCATATCATCTACAGTGGGTGTAGGATGGCGTTCACGCATTATTGCCTTGTTGGGAACACGCATGTCTACACAAATGCGTATCTCATCTGGATTCTTCGGCTTTGGTGGAGTGACAATTGGGCTTACCCATGGTGTTGGGCCTGTTACCGGTTCAATGATATCTAGTTCTATCAGCCTATCCAGTTCGGCATCGACTTTCTTGCGAGTATGGAATGGTTGTCGGCGATGTGGTTGGGCAACTGGAATTACATCTGGGTTGATATGCAGATGTACCTTGCTATCAGTATAACAACCTATGGATTTAAACCGATCAGAAAATTCAGCAACAATAGCATCAACATTGTTTGCAGATTCCACTGCTACAGCATTAGAAAGCTGAAGTAGCCCCAATTTGGTTGAAGTCTTGTAACTGAGTAAAGACTCCTTTGCATTCCTAACAACATGGAATGTAGTAATGAGCATTGCATTCTTTGACTTAATCTCTGCAGTGAAAGTTCCAATCACTGGTAAGGCTACCTTTGAAGCATAGGCAGTGGCTTTGCCATTATAGTTTTCAAGCTTTGGGAACTGTTTTTAAATTTTCATAGTGGCACTCAGCAATGGTGTCAATGTTTGATCCAGTGTCAATGAGAATTTTGAGACAAATGCCAGCAATGTATACTATAGTCTCTGGGTTGTTTGGAAGATCATTCCATTTGTGATTGATTGTACTCCATAAATATAATCACATTCACTGTCATCTGAGACTGGTTGTAATGAAATGTTGTCTTGTATATTATTAACATTCTTGATTTGAGGTGCAATATTGTGTTTGCCACCTCGACTCCTATGACTTGATCCTCGTACATTGCTTTTATTTATTGATTGTGGTTTCTTTAGTGCGGAACGACACATAGCACCAAAATGACCTAGTTTTCTACACTCATAGCACTTCTTACCTTGTGCAGGACAAACATTATCTTGGTGTGGGTAGTCTCCTCCACAATTGTAACATTTATTATTGACAACCTCTGATGTGAGTCGTTGTGACTGCTTGAGTCTTGTTCCATGACTCCAGTTGTGATGTGGTTCTCGGCTCAATTTAATGTTAGGTTTGGCATGATATCTTCTATGATCATGGTGTACTCCCTGAACCTTACATACTTCATGACTGTTAGTAACAGTGGCAGAACCGTTGTTGGCACTGCACTCCATGGCACGAGCATCACGTGCAGCATCTTCCATTCGACGAGCCATATCCAGTATCTTGTTAAGAGAACTTTCATCATCAACAAGTTCTAGAGCTCTTCGACGAAGACGTGTAGATGTGCATGTTTCAATTATTTGCTGTTTGATTTCTTTGTCAACATCAGCAAACTCACAGTGGGCTGCTAAACCCTGCAGACGTGTATGGTATTGATCAACAGTTTCATTAGAGAGTTGTTTTGCTCTCCTGAAATGCATAATTTCCATAGCAGTATTTTGCCTTGGTTTGAAATGCTCAGTTAATTTGGCCTTGGCAGTGTCATAATCTTTAGCACCACCAGTATCTTTCAGTGTATCAAAGATGTCACAAACTCTATCACCTGCATAATGAAGCAGAAAGGCACGCTTTCTTTCAGCACTTTTGATGTCAGAAACTATCAACAAATTTTCAAACCTTTTAAGCCATTTGACCCACCTCTGTGACAGGTTTGTCTGGTCACAGTCAGGATCAAATGCAGGAAACTGAGGTATATTTGCCATTTTTACTGAATAAATTTAAACTTATCACTTAAAATGTTCCTCAGAATATATAACACTTACTGCACTGTATATGTTATTCAAGAATTCACTGTAATTACTTTAATTTTGCAAAGCACACAAGCATTTTAATGCAAAAGTTCACAACAGTGCACAACACAGCAGCAACTGACTTCTTACCTAGCCCTTGTGTACATGTGTTGTTCCTACTCACAGCAACACAGCAGTTGTTAGCAGTTGGTACAGCAGTTGTCAGCAGTTGGTACATCAGTAGGCAGCAGTTGTCAGCAGTAGGCAGCAGTTGGCAGCAGTTGGTTCACAGCGTGAAGAATTTTGTAGCACGGAGCGTCGTTTCGTAACCAAAACATCGGGTTTTGTACACTGCATCAAAGCTTCGTTTTGTACACAGCGTCGGCAGATTCCTCTCTCACAGCAACAATCAGCACAACTTGGGTAGCACACATCATTGGCCAGCACACAGCAACGGCCAGCACACAGCAACGATCAGCACACAGCAACAGTCAGCACACAGCATGGGGTTGCATACATCATCGGGTATGGTGCTCACAGACAGCTTCTCCTTCCTCCTCTGGGCGAGAGAGCATGCGCTCCTTCCTTGTGTTTTGTTGAACAAAATACCTGCGTTCCCAGTTCATCCTCGTCGCCAGTGTGGTGTCTGTATATAGCTGAGATAGTCTTGGTAGTAAGGTTGATGTAAAGTCATTCCTGGTTACTGACTTTAATACTTAAACTGATTACATGATAGAGTAGCTCCCAAGCTTGGCAGGCGTCCTGTGCGCTGTTTACCTTCTCTCCGTGGCATCCAGCCGCCGCACATAGAAAACGGATGGTACCATTTTCTGTGAACATGACAACGGGGATGTGCGCAAGCATGCTCACAACGGAACCAATTGTCCGGTGTTACGGTGCCCTCTCCTATCTCTTTCGTTGCCTGCTATAAGAGTCATATCGACTCTCCCTACAGGGAGAAACTTACATTATAAGTCTGTAGGTAAGGGGAAAGAGGCGCCCGGATATAAATGAAAGAGTATCCCCTACTGCAGATATGACCTTTTGGAATGGACGCCAAGCCGTGTACGGATTGGGTAGCTCGGGTCACAGGCGACCAATCAGAGCCCGCCGTGACGTCACCGAGTGCCCCGGGCGTCGCCAACATGAGAGTTTGACTGACAGTGGGAGCGTGAGGACGCTTCTCGATCAGCTCTCAAGGATTGGAGGCTAAACAGGCCTTTCTCAGTGGATTAGAGCTAACCATCGCAGCCCACCTGGTTTATAGGAGACCCCGCGCTTCTGGGAAGCAAAAGGAACCAAGTTGATTGAGCAGAGAAGTGCCAAACTTGGGAAAGATTCGGTGACGACGCTGGGCGGCGACGCTGGATGTGAGGGCCTGGAAGAGGTGTGGCGGGCAGGCATAGCTGTGACCGGGTCACATCCACTGAGGTTGTTAGAGGGACGACACCGTTCCTAGGGCGAGGAGCAACGCCTCGTGGAAGGAACGTGTGGGTGAATATGGTGATAAGCTCAGCGCCCATTGATGGACCAGGATTGGGATAGCTGAACCCCAGGGATTGGAACGGCGAAGACGCGAAGGCTTCACGACACCTGAGGACCTGTGGGAACGTTCCTGGATCACCGAGGATCGACTCAGGAAGCATATGACCCTCACACCATCGAGGGATAGGCGTCGTGAGCCAAGGATTGTTAAGGTAGATCATTTTCCCTCCCATTACCCCCTTTGTGAGAGTAGGCTAGATAGGCCATTATATTCACTTATATATGTGGAAATAGGATATTAAGGCTTTAGTAGCAGAATAGGCTGCAGGGCAGCTTATGTCCAGGACTGTCAGAGAGGACAGTGTGTGTGGATGGCAGGACAGTGAAGAAGAGGAGCCGACGTGGTGAAGAGGCCCTTCTGTGAGAGAGTGTGTGACTCCTGTCTATCTGCCCAGTTGAAGGAGCCTGGAGAACGTGAGAGAAGAGTTGCTGACAATCTCCAGAGTTATTATTATTATTTTATCATTTCCTTGTATCACTTATAGTCATATGTGTGATCATGTATTCGTATCAGTAAATTCACACATTTTACTATTGTGTTTAAGGGTGCCTCCATTGCAAAATTTCTCTATTGAGCATACACGAGGGTTATCATAGTACCATTTAGGGGACATCACGTTCCCTATAGAATTTCTTATTGTCTTGGGAGTAGCAACCCTCTGGCAACAGACAACATATATACACCCACTGAACTGCATCGCTGGGGTGCAGATATAATAACCCAGCTGGCGACCTTGTTGAGGAAAAGATAGAGAAGACAGGCGGGAAAGGAGTTCCTGCAACCTTTTTGTCTGGTAGGCAAGACTCAGGGGAGTTACTGTTATAAGGTGAGCCTGAGTCTTCCTTCACTCCTCCACGGGTCTAGGCAGGAATTGCTGATAGCAGTTTCCCCGTGGTTGACCGAAGGGCTTCCAGGGTGAGTCAGTGGCACCCCTTCAGTGGTGGAAGCAAAGACCTGCAGAGGTGGGCATTGCTGGTCCTCTCCTGTGGGACCAAGGAGACTCCGGTGAATCCCGGGAGTCGGAGGGGCTGAGTATTCGGCCTTTCGAGCCCCTAGCAGTCGAGTGCTAGCAGAGCCCCGGCCCACCCCCCGTGACACCGGGTATGTGGCGCCCTCCCAAAGAGGGTATCAATCAAGGCCCCACTCCAGCAGTCAGGGAAAACACCCCCAACAGCTTCATTTCGACTGAGAATCTACTAGAAGCCATCAAAGCAACATCGGTTGGAACCTTGCAGCACATCCCCAAAGCTGCCCGGCCCCAGGCAGCAGCCAAACTATCCAGCCTCTTGAAAAAGGTCAATGACTCCCCCGGAACTATCCAAGCATGGCGCAACCTTCTCCTGTTTGGAAACATATGTCTAGCTGTCCCTGCAAGGAGAGACAAATCACTAGCTTCCTCAGTCATTATGGCTATAAATAGTTTTCCTAGAGAGGACAACCAGGCACCCCTCCCCACCCGTGCCAAAAACACCCACCGCAGGAAAGGTATCAACAGCAGAACCGAGGCATCCAAAATGAGAGCAACAGTCAGCAAGAAAATAGAAGAAGGCAACACAATAGGGGCAATCAGAGTCATCACCAGTGAAGACACAGTTGCCACCAGGGATGCCGATACAGCACAAGCCCTGAGGGAAAAACACCCACCCAGAGCTCCTCGTGACGACAGTGTTCCCCTAGTCGGTGTCACCAGACCAGAACCCCTGTGTGTGCTCGAATCCATGGTGCATGGAGCAGCTTTATCCTTCCCACCAGGATCAGCAGGTGGGTTCACAGGACTAAGACCCAACCACATCAAACAAATGCTCAACCCTGCACTTGGAGACATTGCACAGGGCCTCCTGGTGGAACTAACTAGATTCGCCAACACATGTCTAGCTGGCAACATACCAGAGACCATATGGCCTCTCTTTTTTGGCGCTACCCTCTGTGCCCTGAGGAAAAAAGATGGAGGAATCAGACCGATAGCTGTGGGCAATTCACTACGGCGTCTCGTCGCTAAGGCTAGAGCAGTTAGTCAGGCAGCAGCCGACATGCTGAAGCCAAAACAGCTTGGGTTTGGCATTCCCCAAGGGTGTGAGGCAGCGGCTCATGCAGCTAGAGCCTACATTGCCAACATTACGGATGAAAAAGCTCTGATAAAGCTGGACTTCAAAAATGCCTTCAATCTGGTTAGAAGGGATGCAGTACTCAATGCGGTTCATCGCCTTTTTCCTTCCCTCTACCCGTTTGTAAACGCATGCTACAGCAAGAATCTAACTCTGCTTTTTGGGGAACATGAAATCGAATCACAAGAAGGTGTCCAACAGGGTGACCCCCTTGCTCCTTTTCTTTTCTGCCTAGTCATCAAGGAAGTCACCGATAACCTGTCCAGTGAGCTCAACTTTTGGTTTTTGGATGATGGTACTCTAGCCGGCTCCCCAGACTCACTCTTGGACGACATAAGAATAATTCAGGAGCAAGCCTAGGCCTCACCCTGAACCCTTCCAAGTGCGAAATAACCTCCACCAACCAGCACATAATAGAGCAAATAAAGGTTGTTTTGCCTGACATTCATACAACCAACCCTGAGGACAGCACACTCCTAGGTGCTCCTCTTGGAAGGAATGCCATCGACGAGGTCCTTGGTAAGAAGATCACTGACCTGAAGAGAATGAACGAGAGGATTGAAGACATCGATGCTCATGATGCACTTTACCTCATCACCAGATGCTTGTCCCTCCCCAGGCTGACCTACTTTCTAAGATGTTCGCCATCTTTCAACAATATTAAATTAGAAGAGTACGACAGCTTGCTGAAATCAACACTAGAAAAAGCCCTCAATCTTTCCCTCAGCAACTCGCAGTGGAAACAGGCCTCCCTTCCTGTCAGACTCGGGGGCCTTGGCGTGCGCACAGCAACACAAATTGCTGTACCAGCGTTCCTGTCCTCTTCAGTGGGGTCTGACAACTTGGTGAAGGAAATCCTACCTGAGCACCTAGTTCAACAGGCAGGGGTACATGATCCCAGCTTCACAGACTGCACAACCAAATGGGTCTCTCTCGCAGGACCAGCACCCCAACCACTGCCTTCTGAAGCCCATAAGCAATCCAGCTGGGATCGCCCCATTGCCGACCAAGAAGCTGCGACAACACCACATGACACTGCCCGACTTAGAGCTGTAGCAGCTCCCCATGCAGGTGATTTCCTATTAGCAAACCCAATGTCAGCAACCGGCACCCGTCTCACACCGCAGGCCCTCCGAATTGCCGTGGCTCTCCGTCTCGCTGCCCCAATCCACACCGAATACAGGTGTATTTGCGGCGAGGCAGAGGCCGACAGGTACGGACGGCATGGCCTTCTCTGCCAAAGGACAGGAGGATGGCATGCAAGACACGGCGAGGTCAATGACATTATTAAGAGAAGCCTTACCACAGCCGGCTGTCCAGCAGAGAGAGAGCCCCGCTACCTAATGTCCCGCAACTCTAATGAGCCTGTCGGTCGCCCAGATGGAATCACGGTGAACCCCTGGAAGAATGGTAGACAGTTGGTGTGGGACTACACTTGCGTCTCAACTTTAGCCAATACCTATGTTGACTTCAGTGCTACTCAAGCAGGAGGAGCTGCCAATCACCGGGAAGCGGCCAAGTCACGTAAATACAGAGACCTTGAGCACCACTACAATTTTGTCCCCATTGCCTCAGAGACACTTGGTGCCTGGGGTAAAAGTGCTGCTAGCTTTTTGAAGGAGTTGGGGTCTAAGCTAATCGAAACAACTAGAGACCCTAGAGCTGCCAGTTTTCTTTTTCAGCGCCTCAGTGTGGCAATCCAGAGAGGAAATGCTCACTGCATCCATGGTTCCTGCCCGCCATCTGAGGAGCTGGAGGAGCTTTTCAACTTGTGACAAGCAGCCTTGTACCCTGCATGTAATCAATATTGTAACTTTTTTGTGTAATGACATTTTCAAATAAAGTTAGATAAATATACACACATACCAAAAGAATAGGGGTGGTAGGAGAAGAAAATATCAAAGTGTTCAGTGAGGATCCACAAGGTCTTCTCTGAGTACTCTTTATTTTCTTCTCCGAGGCTATGGGTCCCTACACTTGCACCAGAGGTGGTACCCCTTCTAGGTATATATATATATATATATATATATATATATATATATATATATATATATATATATATATATATATATATATATATATCAATATATATATATATATTTTATCAAATCACCTCATTTTTTTGAGGCAACACGTGAGGAACACAAATGCGAACAAGCCTGAAAAGTCCCCAGGACTATATGCGAATGAAAACTCACACCCCAGAAGTGACTCGAACCCATACTCCCAGGAACAACGCAACTGGTATGTACAGGGACGCCTTAAACCGCTTGACCATCATGACCGGACAAAAGGAAGTGATAGCCTGAGCTATATGAACCACTTCCCCGCTGGCACTTGGATGGTTATCTTGGGCATAGCATTTTATCAAATCACCTCATTTTTTGGGGGCAACACGTGAGGAACACAAATGCGAACAAGCCTGAATGGTCCCCAGGACTATATGCGAATGAGGTGATTTGATAAAATGCTATGCCCAAGATAACCATCCAAGTCCCGGCGGGGAAGTGGTTCATATAGCTCAGGATATCACTTCCTTTTGTCCGGTCGTGATGGTTCACTTCTGGGGTGTGAGTTTTTATTCATATATATATATATATATATATATATATATATATATATATATATATATATATATATATATATATATATATATATATATATATATGGGGGTGGTAGGAGAAGATAATATTAGAGTTCAGTGAGAAACCACAAGGTCTCCTCTGAATACTTTTTATTTTCTTCTCCGAGGCTATGGGTCCCCACATTGGCACCAGAGGTGGTACCCTAACAAAATTTTTCTTATATATATATATATATATATATATATATATATATATATATATATATATATATATATATATATATATATATATATATATATATTATTAAATATGACCGAAAAAGTAAGATTAATAATTCTAACACGAATTTTCTCGATTTTCCGTATGTTTCTTTTTACTGGTGACGGTAAATGAAAAATCAATTCTCCAAAATTCATTTTTATTTCTAGTCTGACGCGACACTTGAGCGCGTTTCTTAAAACTTATTACAATTTCAAAGGCTTTAGTTTATCCACACACATCTTATGCCTGAAACAGCATTGGCTCTTATACTTGCATTTGGGTGAGGTGATGTAGTACATTAGTGGGGTGAAAAACAAACTTTTAACAAAACACAGAACACGGAACAATGGGAATAGATAGAAGTTGGGTAAAGATTGAACTGCAGAAGGCCTATTGGCCCATATTTCTTGATGTTTCTATATTGGAGCGGAGTCTTGAAGTGGGTAGAATATAGTTGTGCGTTAATTGGCTGTTGATTGCTGGTGTTGACTTCTTGATGTGTAGTGCCTCGCAGATGTCAAACCGCCTGCTGTCACTGTATCTATCAATGATTTCTGTGTTGTTTGCTAAGATTTCTCTGGCGATGGTTTGGTTGTGGGAAGAGAATATATGTTCCTTAATGGAGCCCTGTTGATTATGCATCGTTAAACGCCTGGAAAGAGATGTTGTTGTCTTGCCTATATACTGAGTTTTTTGAGGCTTACAGTCCCCAAGAGGGCATTTGAAGGAATAGACGACGTTTGTCTCTTTTAGAGCGTTCTGCTCCGTGTCTGGGGCGTTTCTCATGAGTAGGCTGGCTGTTTTTTTGGTTTTATAATAAATCGTTAGTTGTATCTTCTGATTTTTGTCTGTAGGGATAAAATTTCTATTGACAATATCTTTCAGGACCCTTTCCTCCGTTTTATGAGCTGTGGAGAAGAAGTTCCTGTAAAACAGTCTAATAAGGTGTATAGGTGTTGTATTAGTTGTCTCTTCAGAGGTTGCATGGCGTTTCACTTTCCTTCTTATGATATCTTCAATGAAACCATTGGAGAAGCCGTTGTTGACTAGGACCTGCCTTACCCTACAGAGTTCTACGTCGACTTGCTTCCATTCTGAGCTGTGGCTGAGAGCACGGTCGACATAGGCGTTAACAACACTCCTCTTGTACCTGTCTGGGCAGTCACTGTTGGCATTTAGGCACATTCCTATGTTTGTTTCCTTAGTGTAGACTGCAGTGTGGAAACCTCCGCTCCTTTCCATGAATGTTACATCTAGAAAGGGCAGCTTCCCATCCTTCTCCATCTCGTAAGTGAAACGCAACACAGAATTCTGCTCAAACGCCTCTTTCAGCTCTTGCAGATGTCTGACATCAGATACCTGTGTAAAAATGTCGTCAACATACCTGCAGTATATGGCCGGTTTCAAGTTCAAGTCGACTAAGACTTTTTTCTCGATAGTTCCCATGTAGAAGTTCGCAAACTGGACACCTAGGGGAGAACCCATCGCAACCCCATCTACTTGCTTATACATGTGCCCATCCAAGCTCAAGAAGGGTGCCTCCTTAGTACAAGCTTGGAGTAGTTTCCTCAGGATATTTTCTGGTATATCAAGAGAAGTACAGGCCGGATCACGATACACTCGGTTCATTATCATCCCGATTGTTTCATCCACAGGTACGTTGGAAAACAGTGATTCTACGTCCAACGAGGCTCTTATCCCTGTAGCCCGTGTTCCCCGCAGTAAGTCAACAAATTCCTTCGGGGACTTCAGGCTGAAGGCGCAAGGGACATAAGGAGTCAGTAAGCCGTTGAGTCGTTTCGCTAGTCTGTACGTGGGTGTGGGTATCTGGCTGATGATTGGCCGAAGTGGGTTTCCAGGCTTATGTGTCTTGACATTTCCATACGCATATCCAGGTTTATATTCCCCAATAATCTTTGGCAGGTGGAGTCCGGATTTCTTGGCATTCACAGTTTCAATCAATTTGTTGAACTTTGCTTTCAATTCGGCTGTAGTGTCCTTCGTTACCCTTTGGAATTTAGTTCGGTCAGAGAGTATGAGGTTCATTTTCGCCAGATATTCGTCTTTCTTAAGGATGACGTATATTGGCGACTTGTCGCCTCTCCTGACAACTATCTCCTTGTTCTCACGACGGCTCTTAGCTGCCGCTTTGAGCTCGGGGGTCAGTATGGTGCTTCTGTAGTTGCT
>WNGS01161530.1:2857-23788 GCA_020271785.1 Procambarus virginalis | reverse complement strand
GACTTCTGTACCTCTCCTACTTGGCCCTTAGACTCCTGTTTCACTCAAAGTCGTCCCTGAGACTTCTGTACCTCACACAGTTATCCTTGAAACTCCTGTACATCACACTGTCGTCCCTCAGACACCTGTACCTTACACAGTCATCCCCGAGACTTCTATACCTCTCACAGTCATCCTTGAGACTCCTGTACCTCTCGCAGTCATCTCTGAGACTCCTGTAGCTCTAACAGCCATCCCTGGAACTCCTGTACATCACACTGACATCCCTGAGGCTCCTGTACCTCTCACAGTCGACCCTGGGACTCCTATACTCTCAGACAGTCGTCCTTGGGACGCCTGTTTCTCTCACAGTCGTCCCTGAGAATCCTGTACTTCTTAATGTCGTCCCTGAGACTCCTGTCCTTCTTACAGTCGTTACTGAATCTTCTGGACATCTTACATTCGTCCCTGAGACTCCTGTACATCTCGCAATCGTCTCTAAGACTCCTGTACCTAACAATTCCGCCCCTGAATCTGCTGTACCTCTCACAATCGTCTCTGACACTCCTCTAACTCTCACAGTCGTCCCGGAGACTCCTGTACCTCACAGAGTCGTCCCTGAGACTCCTGTACCTCACACAATTATCCTTGAAACTCCTGTACATCACACTGTCGTTCCTCAGACACCTGTACCTTACACAGTCATCCCTGAGACTCCTGTTTCCCACACAGTCGTCACGGAGACTTCTGTACCTCAAACAGGCGTCCCTGAGACTCCTGTACTTTTTACAGTCGACCCTGGGATTCCTGCACCTTAGACAGTCCTCCCTGAGACTCCTGTACCTCGAAATGTCGTCCCTGAGACTCCTGTACCCCTCACTTTCGTCCCTGAGACTCCTGTACCTTTCGCAGTCTTCCCTGATATTTCTATACTTCTCACAGTCATACATGAGACTCCTGTACCTCTCGCTATCGTCTCTGAGACTTACGTACTTTACACAATCGTCACGGAGACTTATCTACCTCTCAAAGTCATCCCTGGGACTCGTGTACATCCCAGAGTCGTCTCTGAGACTCCTGTACCTCATATAGTCATCCATTAAACTCCTATACCTCTCACGGTCGTCCCTGAAACTCCTGTACTTCTTACAGTCGTCCCTGAGACTCCTGTACCTCTCCCTGTCGTCTCTGAGACTCCTGTACCCCACGCAGTCGTCACGGAGACTCCTGTACCTCACACAGTCGTATCTGAGACTTCTGTACCTCACACAATCGTCTCTGAGATTCCTGTACCTCTCACTGTCATTCCTAAGACTCCTGTTCCTCACACAGTCGTCCTTGAGACTCCTGTACTTCACACGGTCATCGCTGAGAATCCGTTACAAATCACACTCATCTCTGAGACTCCTGTATTTCTCACAATCGTCCCTGAGACTACCTCCTGCACCTCTCACCGTCGTCCCTGAGACTCCTGTACCTAACAAAGTTTTCCCGAAAACACCTGTACCTGACACAGTCATCCGTGATACTCCTGTACCTCTCACAGTCATTCTTGAGACTTCTGTACCTCTCGCAGTCATCTCTGAGACTCTTTTACCTCTCACAGTTATCCCTGAAATCCCTGTACATCACACAGTCATCCCTGAGGCTCCTGTACCTCTCACAGTCGACCCTGGGACTTTTGTCCCTTAGACAGTCGTCCGTGAGATTCCTGTACCTCTCACGTTCGTCCCTGAGACGCCTGAATCTCTCAGAGTCGTCCCTTAGGCTACTGTACTTCTTAATGTCGTCCCTGACACTCCTGTACTTCTTACAGTCGTCCCTGAGACTCCTGTACCTCTCACAATCTTCCGTGTGACTTCTGTACCTCACACAGTCATCCCTGAGACTACTGTACCTCACACAGTCATCCCTGAGACTAATGTACCTCTCACAGTCGACATTTACACTCCTGTACCTGAGACAATCGTCCCTTAGAGTCTTGTACCTCTGACAGTCGTTGCTCAGACTCCTGTACCTCACAAAGTCATCCCTGAGACTCCTATACCACTTACAGTCGTTCCTGAGACTCCTGTACATCTTACAGTCGTCCTTGAGACTCCTGTATCTTTCACAGTCATCACTGAGACTCCTGTTCCCCACACAGTTGTCACGGAGACTCCTGTACCTCACATAGTCGTCGCTGGAACTCCTGTACCTCTCACAATCGTCTCGGAGACTCCTGTACCTTTCACAGTCGTCCTTAAGACTCTTGTACCTCAGCCAGTCGTCTGGGAGTCTCCTGTACCTCTCACAGTCGTCCCTGAGTCTCCTGTACGTCTCACAGTCGTCCCTGGGACTCCTGTACCTCATACAGTCGTCGCTGAGACTCTTGTACCTCATATAGTCGTCCCTGAGACACATGTACTTATCACAGTCGTCCCTGAGACTCATGTAACTGACACAGAGTTCTTCGAAACTCCTGTACTTCTCACACTCCTTCCCGAGGCTGCTGCACCTGACAGAGTCGTCCTTGTGACTCTTGTACCTCACACAGTCGTTACTGAAACTCCTGTATGGTACACAGTCGTCCCTGAGACTCCTTTACTTCACACAGTTATACCTGAGTCTCCTATACTTCTCAAGTTCATCCCCGAGACTCCTGTATTTCTCACAATCATCCCTGAGACTCCTGCACCTCTCACTGTCGTCCCTGAAACTCCTGTATCTAACACAGTCGTCCCGTAGACTCCTGTACCTTACACAGTCGTCTCACAGGTTTTTGTACCTCTCACAGTCGTTCTTGAGACTCCTGTACCTATCTGTACTTCACTCATCCATGAGACACCTGTACCTCTCACAGTCATCATTGAGACTCCTGTATTTCTCACAATCATCCCTGAGACTCTTGTACCTCTCACTGACGTTCCTGAGACTCCTGTACCTCACACAGTTGTCCTTGAGAATCCTGTACCCTCTCACAGTCATCCTTCAGACTCATGTACCTCACACATTCGTCCCTGAGACTCCTGTACCTCACACAGTCGTCCCTGAGACTCCTTTACCTCACACAATCTTTCTTGAGACTTCTGTACCTCACACAGGCGTCCCTGAAACTCCTGTACCTCTCACAGTCGTCACGGAGACTCCTGTACCTCACACATTCGTCCCTGAGACTCCTGTACTTCACACAAACGTCCTTGAGACTCCTTTACTTCACACAGTCGTCCCGGAGACTCCTGTACCTCACACAGTCGTTCCTGAGACTCCTGTACCTATCACAGTCGTCTCTGAGACACCTGTACTTCACACAGTCTTCCTTGAGACTCCTGTACCTCTCACAGTCGTCCCGGAGACACCTGTACCTCACACAGTCTTCCTTGAGACCCCTGTACCTCACACAGTCGTCCATGAGAATCCTGTATCTCACACAGTCATCCCTGAGACAGTCCAGTTTTCTCTTGAAGATGTCCACGGTTGTTCCTGCAAAATTTCTTATAGTCGCTGGGAAGACGTTGAACAACCGCGGACCTCTGATGTTTATACAGTGCTCTCTGATTGTGCCTATGGCACCTCTGCTCTTCACTGGTTCAATCTTGCATTTTTCCCATATCGTTCACTCCAGAACGTTGTTATTTTACTGTGTAGATTTGGGACCTGGCCCTCCAGTATTTTCCATGTGTATATTATTTGATATCCCTCCCGTCTCCTTTCAAGAGAGTACATTTGGAGAGCTTTGAGACGGTCCCAATAGTTTAGGTGTTTTATCTCGTCTATGCGTGCCGTATATGTTCTCTGTATTCCCTCTATTTCAGCAATCTCTCCTGCTCTGAAGGGGGAAGTGAGTACTGAGCAGTACTCGAGACGGGACAACACAAGTGACTTGAAGAGTACAACCATTGTGATGGGATCCCTGGATTTGAAAGTTCTCGTAATCCATCCGATCATTTTTCTGGCTGACGCAATATTTGCTCGGTTATGCTCCCTAAACGTTAGATCGTCGGACATCGTTATTCCCAAATCCTTGACATGCTGTTTTTCAACTATGGGAAGATTCGATTGTGTTTTGTACCCTGTATTATGTTTCAGATCCTCATTTTTGCCGTACCTGAGTACCTGATATTTATCACTGTTAAACATCATGTTATTTTCTGCTGCCCAGTCGAAAACTTTGTTGACATCTGCTTGTAGTTTTTCAATGTCTTCAGCAGACGGAATTTTCATGCTGAATTTTGTGTCATCTTCAAAGGACGACACGAAGCTGTGATGTGTATTTTTGTCTATATCAGATATGAGAATAAGGAACAGTAGCGGTGCAAGGACTGTACCTTGAGGTACAGAGCTTTTAACATCGCTTGGACTCGATTTTATCTGATTGACTGTTAATCTTTGTGTTCTGTTCGACAGGAAATTGAGTATCCAGCGTCCTACTTTTCCAGTTGTTCCCATTGACCTCATTTAGTGAGCTATCACCCCATGGTCACATTTGTCGAACGCCTTTGCAAAGTCTGTGTATACAACATCTGCATTTTGGTTTTCTTCTAGGGCTTCTGTGATTTTGTCATAGTGGTTGAGTAACTGTGACAGACAGGATCTTCCCGCTCTAAATCCATGTCGTCCTGGGTTGTGCAATTCATTGTTTTCCATAAAACTAGAAATTTGATTCCTAATCACTTTTTCAAAGACTTTTATAATGTGTGATGTTAGTGCAACTGGCCTATAATTTTTTGCCAAGGCTTTACTCCCCCCTTTGTGCAACGGAGCTATAACTGCAGATTTAAGTGCTACTGGTATCTCCCCTGTATCCAGGCTCTTTCTCCATATTACGAGACTCTCGCTATTGGTACTTTACATTTCTTTATGAATATTGAATTCCATGAGTCAGGCCCAGGAGCTGAATGCATAGGCATATTGTCAATTTCTCTTTCAAAGTCTTCCGAGTTTGTGGTAATATCCATTATATTATCTGCAGCTTGAATGTCATTCATAAAGAAGCTATCTGGGTCATCAACTTTCATGTTGTTTATTGGTGTGCTAAACATCGCCTCATACTGGCTTCTTAGAATTTCACTAATCTTTTTGTTGTCCTCTGCATACGTACCTTCATTTTTAATTAGCGGTCCAATACTGGTCGAAGTTTTTTATTTTGATTTTGCGTATGAGAAAAAATATTTCGGATTTTTCCTTATCTCTTGTATAGCATTCTATTCCAATTCCATTTCCTCAGACCCATATGATCGCTTACACGTTTGTTCTAGTTCTTCGATCTCCCTGGTAAGGCGCTTTTTTTCCTTGCTTGTGATAGTTGTGTCTGCCGAAGCATTTCCGTTATTTTTTTCCTTCTCCTGTACAGTCGTCTGCGTTCTCTTTCTAGAGTGGTCCTCTTTCTGTCCCTCCTCACAGGCACGTGCTTCAAGCAGACAAGGTCTGCTTGAAGCACGTCTGTCTCATAGTCGTCCCTGAGACTCCAGTACCTATCACAGTCATCCCTGAGACTCCTGTACCTCTCACCGCCGTCGTTGAGACTCCTGTAGCTCTCACAGTCGTCCCTAAGACACCTGTAGCTCTCATACTCTTCCCTGAGACTCTTGTACCTCTCACAGTCGACCCTGGGATTCTTGTACCTCTCACAATTGTCCTTTAGACTCCTGTTCTTCTCAAAGTCATCCCGAAGACTCTAGTACCTCTCACATTCATCCTTGAGACTCCTGTATTTCTCACAATCATCCCTGAGACTCTTGGTCCTCTCACTGTCGTCCCTGAGACTCCTGTACCTCACACAGTCATCCATGAGACTCCTGTACATCTCACAGTCGTCGCTAAGATTCCTGTGTCTCTCATTCGTTCTTGAGACAACAGTACCTCTTCCAGTCGTCCCTGAGACTCCTGAGATCTCCCAGTCTTCCCTGAGACTCCTGTACCTCTCCCAGTCATCCCTGAGACTCTTGTACCTCTCACAGTCGTCCTTGAGATTCCTGTACCTCTCGCAGTCATCCCAGAGACTCCTGTACCTCTCGCAGTCGTACCTGAGAATCCTGTACCTCTCACAGTCGTCCCTGAGACTCCTATACCTCTCACAGTCGTCCTTGAGACTCCTGTACCCTCTCACAGACGTCCTTCAGACTCCTGTACCTCACACTGTCGTCCATGAGACGCCTGTAACTCACACAGTCATCCGTGAGATCCCTGTATCTCAAACAATCATCCCTGAGACTCCTGTACCTATCAAAGTCGTCCCTGAGACACCAGTGCCTCACACAGTCGTCCATGAGGCTCCTGTACGTCAAACAGTCTTCCGTGAGATCCCTGTCTCTCAAACAATCATCCCTGAGACTCCTGTACCTATCACAGTCATCCCTGAAACTCCTGTACCTTTCACAGTCATCCCTTAGACTCCTGTACCTCTCGTATTCATCCCTGAGACTCCTGTACCTCACACAGTCATCCCTGAGGATCCTGTACCTCACAGAGTCGACCCTGAGACTCCTATACCTCCCACAGTCGTCCCTGAGATTTCTTTACCTCACATAATCATCCCTGAGACACCTGTCGCTCTCAGAGTCGTCCCTGAGACTCCTGTACTTCACACAGTTGTCCCTGAGACTTTTGTAGCTCACACAGTCATTCCTGAGACACCTGTACCTCTCATAGTCGTCCCTGAGACTCGTGTCCATCACACAGTCGTCTCTGAGACTTCTTTAACTCATACAGTCTTCCCGAGACTCCTGTACTTCACACTGTCTTCCCTTGAGACTCCTGTACCTCTAACTGTTATCCTTGAGAATCCTGTACCTCACGCAGTCGTCCCTGTGACTTCTATAACTCACACAGTCATCCCTGAGACTCCTGTACTTCACACAGTCATCCCTGGAACTCCAGTACCACTCACATTCATCCCCTGAGACTTCTGTACCTCTCACTGACGTCCCTGAGATTCCTGTACCTCTCACAGTCGTCCTTGAGACTCCTGTAAATCTCACATTCGTCCCTGAGACTCCTGTACCTCTCACAGTCGACCCTTAGACTTCTATACCTCTCACACTCGTACTGGAGACTACTGTACCTCTCACAGACGTCCCTGAGAGTCCGGTCCTTCACACCGTCGTCCCTGAGACTTCTTTAACTCACACAGTCATCCCTGAGACTCCTGTACTTCAACCAGTTGACCCTGCGACTCCTGTACCTCGCACAGTTTTCCCTAAGACTCCTGTACCTCACACAGTTATCACTGAGACTTCTTTAACTCACACAGTCATTTCTGAAACACCTGAACCTCTCACAGTCGTTCCTTAGACTCCTGTCCATCACACAGTCGTCCCTGAGACTTCTTTAACTCGCACAGTCTTCCCTGAGACTCCTGTACTTCACACTGTCTTCCCTGAGACTCCTGTACCTCTACCTGTTATCCTTGAGACTCCTGTACCTCACACATTCGTCCCTGTGACTCCTGTACCTCACACGGTCATTCCTGAGACTTCTTTAACTCACACAGTCATCGCTGAGACTCCTGTACTTCACATTGTTATCCCTGAGACTCCTGTTCTTCACACTGTCATCCCTGGAACTCCTGTACCACTCACATTCATCCCCTGAGACTCCTGTATTTCTCACTATCCTCCCTGAGACTCTTGTACCTCTCACTGACGTCCCTGACACTCCTGTACTTCTCACAGTCGTCCTTGAGACTCCTGTAAATCTCACATTCGTCCCTGAGACTCCTGTACCTCTCACAGTCGACCCTGAGACTTCTATAGCTCTCACAGTCGTACTTGAGACTCCTGTACCTCTCGCAGTCGTCCCCTGAGACTCCTGTCCTTCACACCGTCGTCTCTGAGATTGCTTATCTCACACAGTCATCCCTGAGACTCCTGTACTTCACACTGTCATCTCTGAGACTCCTGTACCTCTCACATTCGTCCTTTAGACTCCTGTACCTCTCAGTCATCCCTGAAACTCATGTACCTCTCATAGTCATCCTTGAGACTCCTGTATTTCGCATAATCATCCTTGAGACTCTTGTACTTCTCACTATCGTCCGTGAGACTCCTGTACCTCACACAGTTTTCCCTGAGACTTCTGTACATCTCTCATTCGTTCCCGAGACTCCTGTACTTCTCACAGTCGTCCCTGAGAGTCCTGTACCTCACACAGTCGTCCCTTAGATTCCTGTACCTACCACTGTCGTCCCTGAGACTCCTGTACCTCACACAGTTTTCCCTGAGACTCTTGTACATCTCTCAATCGTGCCTGAGACTTCTGTACCTCACACAGTCATCCATGAGACTCATGTACCTCACACAGTCTTCCATGAGACTCCTGTACCTCACACAGTCATCCCTGAGACTCTTGTACCTCTCAGTAGTTCTTGAGACTCAAGTAACTCTCCCAGTCGTCCCTGAGACTCCTGTAACTCTCCCAGTCGTCCCTGAGACTCCTGTACCTCTCACAGTCGTCTGCGAGACTCCTGTACCTCTCACAGTCGTCTGCGAGACTCCCGTACCTCTCGCAGTCGTACCTGAGAATCCTGCACCCTCTCACAGTCGTCCTTTACACTCCTGTACCTCACACAGTTATCACGAAGACTCCGTACCTCACTCAGTCGTTCCTGGGACTCCTGTCCCTCTCGCAGTCATCCCTGAGACTCCTGTACCTCACAGAGTTGTCCCTGAGACTCCTGTACCTCACACAGTCATCCCTGAGACTTCTTTAACTCACACAGTCATTCCTGAGACACCTGTACCTCTCACAGTCGTACCTGAGACTCCTGTCCATCACACAGTCGTCCCTGAGACTTCTTTAACCCACACAGTCATCCCTGAGACTCCTGTACTTCACACTGTTATCCCTGAGACTCCTGTACTTCTCACTCTCATCCCTGGAACTCCTGTACCACTCACATACATCCCCTGAGACTCCTGTATTTCTCACTATCATCCCTGAGACTCTTGTACCTCTCACTAACGTCCATGAGACTCCTGATCCTCACACAGTTGTCCCTGAGACTTCTGTACATCTCAAAGTTGTCTCTGAGACTCCTGTACCTCACACAATCATCCCTGAGACTCCTGTACCTCTCATAGTCGTCCTTTAGACTCTTGTACCTCTAACAGTCATCCCTGAGACTCCTGTACCCTCATAGTCATCCTTGAGACTCCTGTACCTCTCACACTCATCCCTTAACGCCTGTACTTCTTAGAGTCGTCCTTGAGACTCCTGTACCTCTCACATTCGTCCCTGAGACTCCTGTACCCTGTCATACTTGTCCTTGAGACTCCTCTACCTCTCACTAGCAGTACCCGGCCACGCGTTGCTGTGGCTGTGAGTATAGTTTATTTTTTATTTGTTCATATTTTCATTTCATTTTTAACTGTTTTTCACATATTTCAGTGATGGTGGGGGGACGGTGGAGTGGGGGAATTATTAGGCTCTGGCTTAGCAAACGCATGTGCGTTTTTTGAGCCACAACCTTTCCCTGTCCCCCAATCCTCCCCACCATCCCTTCTTCCTTTCCACTTCCTTTCCACCATGCCCCCCTCCCGTGTCCCTTTGTCCTCCCCACCATTTACCATTCCCCTATCCCCTCGTCCCCCACATCCCAATCCCAAACTCCCCCGTCCCCTCGTCCTTCCCCACCATTACCACCATCTCTCACTTCCGTCCCCTCGTCATCCCCACCATTCCCCACTCCTCGTCTGATGCCTTCCCAAATGGTGATGATTTTCCCATCAGAAAATTGGTAACATCAAGTGATCTGATGTTCCCATCACTGAAATATATGAAAAACAGTAAAAATTAAATGAGACATGAAAAAAAATATAAAAAATAAACTATACTCCGAAATGAACGGTATGGTAAAAAAAACAGCTCAATTCCAATGCTATTCACACAAAATAATTAATCAAAATGAAAAAAAATAAAAAAACTATGAAAATTCAATTTATCAATGCAATCAGAAACATTGAAATGGAATTGTAACATATTTAGTATAGCATGTGTGTTTGCTCTTACATGCAACAGATGGCGCTGTTTGCCAAGAAAAGCGTAGTTTTACCTGTCACAGGTTGTGGCATCTATACTTATACTTACGAAATAAACGGTATGGTAACACACAGCTAAATTCCTACACAATGTCACACAAATAATTCAATAACAAATAAAATCTCGAAATCTATGAAAATAAAATTTATCAAAGCAATCGGAACATTGAAATGGAATATGTGATATATTTAGTATAGCGTGAAGGTTGCTATTATGCCACAGATGGCACTGTTTTCAAAAACGCATGTTTTTTAACCTGTCACAGGGATGGCATCTTTATAGTAGGTATATAAAAAGTCGCGCCTACTCGAATGCAACGTTGTGTCAAAATTTCAAAGCAATCGGTGAAAAACTTTGGGAGATTACAGGGTGTGTTGCTCTTACGTCCAACATAGGGTGCTGTTTAAAAAAAAGCGTGTTTTTTTTTCCCCCGGTCACAGGTGAAACATGTAGTAGATATATAAAAGACGCACCTATTCGGATGCAATTTTGGTCAAAATTTCAAAGCAAACGGTAAAGAGGTTTCGAAGATATCCCTATAATGAAAAACTCATGAAAACACAGTTTTCAGAAAAAGCATGTTTTTTACCGTCACAGACGGTAAAAAACTATGACTAGTACGATATCTATATATATACATATATACTAATATAATATAATATATAATATATAATATCTAGTATCATATATATATGTATCTATATATATCTATATATATATATCTATTATATATATATCTATATCTCTATATATATATATATATTATATATATATATATATATATATATATATATATTATATATATATATATATATATATATTATATAATATATATATATATATATATATATATATATATTATTAATATGACCGAAAAAGTAAGATTAATAATTCTAAGACGAATTTTCTCGATCTTCCTTATGTTTCTTTTTACTGTCACGGTAAATGAAAAATCAATTCTCCAAAACTCATTTTTATTTCTAGTCTGACGCGACACTTGAGCGTGTTTCGTAAAACTTATTACATTTTCAAAGACTTTCGTTTACACACACAAACTTATAACTGAATGTTATTGTTGTTTGGGTCTTTGTAACTACATTTGGGTGAGGTGATGTAATACAATAGTAAGGTAAAAACAAACTTTCAACAAAACACAGAACACGGAACAATGGGTATAAGTTAAAGGGCAGACTTGTAACTGCAGACGGCCTATTGGCCCATATTTCTTGATGCTTCTATATTGGAGCAGAGTCTTGAAGTGGGTAGAATATAGTTGTGCATTAATTGGCTGTTGATTGCTGGTGTTGACTTCTTGATGTGTAGTGCCTCGCAGATGTCAAGCCGCCTGCTGTCGCTGTATCTATCAATGATTTCTGTGTTGTTTGCTAAGATTTCTCTGGTGATGGTCTGGTTGTGGGGAAGAGATTATATGTTCCTTAATGGAGCCCTGTTGCTTATGCATCGTTAAACGCCTGGAAAGAGATGTTGTTGTCTTGCCTATATACTGAGTTTTTTGAAGCTTACATCTCGACGTAATGCCCAAGAGGGCATTTGAAGGCATAGACGACGTTGGTCTCCTTTAGAGCGTTCTGCTAAGTGTCTGGAGAGTTTCTCATGAGTAGGCTGGCCGTTTTCTTGGTTTTATAGTAAATCGTCAGTTGTATCTTCTGATTTTTGTCTGTAGGGATAACATTTCTATTAACAATATCTTTCAGGACCCTTTCCTCCGTTTATGAGCTGTGGAAAAAGTTCCTGTAAAATAGTCTAATAGGGGGTATAGGTGTTGTATTAGTTGTCTCTTCAGAGGTTGCATGGCGTTTCACTTTCCTTCTTATGATGTCTTCGACGAAACCATTGGAGAAGCCGTTGTTGACTAGGACCTGCCTTACCTACAGAGTTCTTCGTCGACTTGCTTCCATTCTGAGCTGTGGCTGAGAGCACGGTTGACATAAGCGTTAACAACACTCCTCTTGTACCTGTCTGGGCAGTCACTGTTGGCATTTAGGCACATTCCTATGTTTGTTTCCTTAGTGTAGACTGCAGTGTGGAAACCGCCGCTCCTTTCCATGACTGTTACATCTAGAAAGGGCAGCTTCCCATCCTTCTCCATCTCGTAAGTGAAACGCAACACAGAATTCTGCTCAAACGCCTCTTTCAGCTCCTGCAGATGTCTGACATCAGGTACCTGTGTAAAATGTCGTCAACATACCTGCAGTATATGGCCGGTTTCAAGTTCATGTCGACTAAGACTTTTTTCTCGATGGTACCCATGTAGAAGTTCGCAAACAGGACACCTAGGGGAGAACCCATGGCGACCCCATCTACTTGCTTATACATGTGCCCATCCGGGCTCATGAAGGGTGCCTCCTTAGTACAAGCTTGGAGTAGTTTCCTCAGGATATTTTCGGTATGTCAAGAGGAGTACAGGCCGGATCACGATACACTCGGTCCACTATCATCCCGATTGTTTCATCCACAGGTACGTTGGTAAACAGTGATTCTACGTCCAACGAGGCTCTTATCCTGTGGCCCGTGTTCCCCGCAGTAAGTCAACAAATTCCTTTGGAGACTTCAGGCTGAAGGCGCAAGGGACATAAGGAGTCAGCAAGCCGTTGAGTCGTTTCGCCAGTATGTATGTGGGTGTGGGTATCTGGCTGATGATTGGCCGAAGTGGGTTTCCAGGCTTATGTGTCTTGACATTTCCATACGCATATCCAGGTTTATATTCCCAATAATCTTTGGCAGGTGGAGTCTGGATTTCTTGGCGTTCACAGTTTCAATCAATTTTTTGACCTTTGCTTTCAATTCGGCTGTAGTGTCCTTCGTTACCCTTTGGAATTTAGTTTGGTCAGAGAGTATGAGGTTCATTTTCGCCAGATATTCGTCTTTCTTAAGAATGACGTATATTGGCGACTTGTCGCCTCTCCTGACAACTATCTCCTTGTTCTCACAAGGCTCTTAGCTGCCGCTTTGAGCTCGGGGGACAGTATGGTGCTTCTGTAGTTGCCTCGATTCTTTCCTCCTTCTGCAATAAGTTCTGCTTGTAAGGTGTCTATGGTGGTGACCTTCTTTTGTGTTTCGAGGTCAAATATGTCGTCCAACAGGATCTCCAACTCCACTTTCCGGGCCAACTCACTTGGTCTGGACATAACGTGACAGTTTATACCCAGATTTAGTAGAGTGATTTGGTCCTCAGTGAGGTTGATTCCTGCAAGGTTCAGGAAGCCGTCTCTTGGTCGTGGGATTGCCATAGGTCCTCCATATAACGTTGTTAGTTTCCTAATTATCCTTGTTTCCGTGCTGAGGTGATGTCGGTCTGTGAGGATGTCGAGGTGTTGTTCGATGCGAGTACGGAGACTTTCGTCGATGTTGCTGTTTCTCCATTCGTTTGTAGCATGAAGTAGTTCCGTTTTGTTGCCTTTGATTTCGTTTTCTGCCTTGTATATCTGATTACGAATCAGATCTTGGCGATATTTTATCGTGAAGGCTTCATTCCTTGCTGCTGGGTCGTGCGTTTTAATATTAGTATATTTTGGTAGCAGTCTTTCCTGTAGACATATATTATTAAATATGACCGAAAAAGTAAGATTAATAATTCTAACACGAATTTTCTCGATCTTCATTATGTTTCTTTTTACTGTCAACGGTAAATGAAAAATCAATTCTCCAAAATTCATTATTATTTCTAGTCTGACGCGACACTTGAGCGCGTTTCGTAAAACTTATTACATTTTCAAAGACTTTAGTTTACACACACACAACTTATAACTGAATGTTGTTGTTGTTTGGGTCTTTTATACCTGCATTTGGGTGAGGTGTATATATATATATATATATATATATATATATATATACATATATACATATATATATATATATATATATATATATATATATATATATATATATATATATATATATATATATATATATATATATATCTAGTATATGAATGAAAACTCTGCACCCCAGAAGTGACTCGAACCCAGACTGCCAGGAGAACATTGCAACTGGTGCATGGTGCCTTAAACCACTCGACTTTTCATCAAATCACCTCATGTTTATGGGGCCACGTGAACAACACAAATGCGAATAAGTTGAATGGTCCCCAAGAATATATGCGAACGAAAACTCCACACCCCAGAAGTGAGATGGTACCTTAAACCACTCGACCATCATTGACTGTACAAAAAGTGGTCATAGCCGAGGATATTTGAACCACCACCCCGATGCATATATAAGCTTGTAGATAGGGTCGCCATGGGTTCTCCTCTAGGTGTCCTATTTGCGAACTTCTACATGGGTACCATCGAGCAGAGGGGTGTTAGTTGACTTGGACTTGAGACCCACCATATACTGCAGGTGTGTTGATGACATTTTTACGCAGGTACCTGATGCTACAAATCTGAAGCAGCTGAAGGAAGCATTTGAGCAGAATTCTGTATTGAGTTTCACTTATGAGATGGAGAAGAATCGGAAACTGCCCTTTCTAGATGTAACAGTCACGGAAAGGAGCGGAGGCTTCAACACTTCAGTCAACACTAAGGAAACAAACATAGGAATGTGCGTCAATGCCAACAGTGACTGCCCAGACAGGTACAAGAGGAGTGTTGTTAACGCTTACATCGACCGTGCACTCAGCCACAGCTCAGGATGAAAGAAAGTCGATGAAGAACTCTGTAGAGTAAGGCAGGTCCTAGTCAACAACGGCTTCTTTAAGGTGTTTGTTGAAGACATCATAAAAAGAATGGTGAAATGCCATGCAACCTCTGAAGAGTCAACCAACACAACACTTGAACCCCTATTAGCCTATTTTACAGGAACTTCTTTTCGACGGCCCATAAAACGGAGGAAAGGGTCCTGAAAGATATGTTGATAGGAACGTTATCCCTACAGACAAAAATAAGAAAATACAACTGACAAGTTACTATAAAACCAAAAAAAACGGCCAATCTACTCATGAAAAACTCCCTAGACACCAGACCGACAACAGAACGCCTTGAAGGAAACCAACGTCGTCTATGCCTTCAAATGCCCACTTGCAAACTGTAAGCCTCAAAGAACTCAGTATATAGGCAATACATCAACGTCTCTTTCCTGGGGATTAACAATGCATAAACAAAAGGGCTCCATCAAGGAACATATAATCTCTTCTCAAAACCAGACCATCACCAGAGAAATCTTAACAAACAACACAGAAATCATCGAAAGATACAGCGATAGCAGGAGGCTCGACATCAGTGAGGTTCTGTTGACACATCAAAAAGTCAACACCAGCAATCAACAGCCAATTAATGCACAACTATATTTTACCCACTTCAAGACCCCGAACCAACATAGCAGCAGCAAGAGACGGTATCGGCTAATAGGCCTTCTGCAGTTACTTCCATTCTTATGTTTTCATACCCAATTTATGCTCATTGTTTCGTTTGTCGGTGACAAACATTTTGTCGGTCACCTCACCCAAAATGTTTGTGTCAAATCACCTCCCAAAATGAGTATATGTACGATGAATTTTTATGTGTAAATTACGTCTTTGAAAATGTAAGAAGCATTACGAAACGCATTGAGAAGTCAGACCATAAATAAGGAATGAATT
This sequence comes from Procambarus virginalis, assembly GCA_020271785.1. NCBI lineage: Eukaryota > Metazoa > Arthropoda > Malacostraca > Decapoda > Cambaridae > Procambarus > Procambarus virginalis. The sequence goes on along the minus strand of WNGS01161530.1, from coordinate 8,193 downwards.
TCAATTACCATCGACAGCGAAGAAAAACAAGAAATATTGAGAAAATTCGTGTTAGAATTATTAATCTTACCTTTTCGGTCATATTCAACAATATATATATATATATATATATATATATATATATATATATATATATATATATATATATATATATATATATATATATATATATATATATCCACGGGGTACTGTGGAGACCGGACGCACCGTGGAGCTCCGGGCTACCTTCATACTTTATCACAAAACAGTGAGGCCAAGCCGGTGAGGCGTTGGTCAGGACATATGTGAACATCAGTAGAAGACATCTTCAGCGTTTGAAGTCCCTCCATCTTCCCAGTCAACGGTATTTTACAGTTTTCTCCTGCTTGCCAAGCTTGAACTCACCAGCAACAGTGCCAGTGAGGGAGGCCTACCACCTTAACGGCCGGGGCGGGATGGGGAAGGGCGGGGGCGGTGGGAGGCGCGCGAGGGAAAGTGAACCTTAGAGTAAGGCGTCACTAAGAACACCCGCTCACCGGTCAGGCGGAGGAGGCTGGTAGTGGCCGCATTTCAAACTCCCCTCACCACCACCCCTCCTCACCACCTCCCTCGTGGGCTCAGTGAATGATAGTGAACAATTTGTGTCTGTTTAGTGTATACTTTGCGGCCCCGACATACAAAGTGAATACCATGTATATATAGTGCCATAGTGATATATACATCTCAAAGTGCCAACTCCGATACTCAGTGCCATACACACCACAAAGTGTCAACCCCAGTTTATAGTGTCATACATATAACACAGTGCCAACCCCATATTCTCAGTGTCATACATACCCTGGTGGGCATATATATGAATGTATATTGTGTGTCATGTGTATAGCCCACTCGATACTACGCCTACCCCCAAACCGACCCCATCCCCCCCCCCGCACCTCACTACCTGAGCTGACCCTCGCCCCACCGGCCTCCACACCCAGCCGCGGCCTCCACACCCAGTTGATGCCTCCACACCCAGTTGCGGCCTCCACACCCAGTTGCTGGCTCCACACCCAGTTGCTGGCTCCACACCCAGTTGCTGGCTCCACACCCAGTGGCTGACTCCACACCCAGTTGCTGTCTCCACACCCAGTTGCTGTCTCCACACCCAGTTGCTTTCTCCACACCCAGTTGATGCCTCCACACCCAGTTGACACCTCCACACCCAGTTGCTGGCAGTTGCTTGGCCATGACCCAGTGTGTTTGCCCCCTCTAAAGGACAATGCACAGTTTAACTCTCCCAACTGAGTTGAAATGGAAGGGGTCCCAGCGGTCGGGCAGGACTCCACAAGCCTTGAGGTGCCAACAACTACTCCTAAAAGAGGTTTTTGTCGAGTATGCAACAAAAACACCACCATAAACGCCAACGGTGGTGTCATCCGCATTCATACCTTCAACGAGGTAAGATGCAGTGGTTCCCACCAGCTTCCAAAGGGAAGCAATGGCCAGCTGCCATTGACGGTTAGGGAAGAGACTCCCATTAACCTAATCTCATCTGCAAACCTCACCCAAGCAATCATAGCGACGTCTGCTAGAACATTACCACACATTCCAAAAGCAGCCCGCCCAAATGCAGCAGCCAAACTTTGTAATCTTCTGAAAAGGGTTAATGATGCCCCGGAAAACATTCAAGCGTGGCATAATGTCCTTCTGTTTGGCAATGTATGCCTCACCGTCCCTCCAAGGAGGGACAAATCACTTGCTTCCTCGGTCCAGAGGGCGATAAATGAATACCCAAGGGGGGATAACCTAGTTCGCCTGCCTCTCCGAGCAAAACACACACACCGCAGAAATGGTAACAACAACATACCGGAAACAAACAAAATCAGAGCACAAATCACCAAGAAAATTGAAGAGGGAAATACCGCAAGCGCTATTAGAGTCCTCACCAGTGACGAGAAAATTGCTCCTCGAAACTCAGCCACAGCGCGGGCCCTGCAAAGCAAGCACCCACCCAGAGCCCAACAAGGCGACAACATCGTTCCGCCATCAGCCGACACCATTTCAGACCCATTAACCGTCGGTGAATCTGAGGTCTACAAAGCAGCCCTTTCTTTTCCACCTGGGTCAGCAGGAGGCTTTACAGGGTTAAAACCTCAACACATCAAGCAAATGTTAAATCCTGCGGTTGGTGATGCTGCACAAGATCTTCTTATGGAACTAACAAGGTTCGTTAACATGTGCCTGGCTGGTGATATACCTGAGGTCATCAGGCCTCTCTTTTTCGGTGCCTCCCTCTGTGCTCTCAAAAAGAAGGACGATGGAATCAGGCCAATAGCTGTTGGCAACACTCTCCGACGCCTGATTGCCAAGGCTGCTACGAGGGTTGTCAGCCAGCAAGCGGCTGAATTACTGAAACCAATCCAGCTAGGATTTGGAATCCCCCAAGGCTGTGAAGCGGCTGCCCATGCAGCACGAGCATACATCACCAACATTTCTGATGAAAAGGCCCTGCTCAAACTGGATTTTAAGAATGCCTTCAACATGGTCAGAAGAGATGCAGTACTTTGTGCCGTACATCGCCATTTCCGGCCCCTCTACCCGTTCATACTATCGTGCTACAGTGGTGAGTCAAAACTGCTCTTTGGTGAACATGAAATCAGATCATGTGAAGGCGTTCAGCAAGGTGATCCTCTTGCTCCCCTTCTTTTCTGCTTAGTCTTAAAAGAAATCACCGAAAGCTTGTCCAGCGAGTTCAACATCTGGTTTTTGGATGATGGCACTATAGCTGGCACCGTAGACGACCTCTTGGCAGACATCAGGAAAATAAGGGAGCAAGAAGTAAGCCTGGGTCTTGTCCTGAACCCTTCCAAGTGTGAAGTAGTCTCCTCCAACCCAGACATCGTAGCTAGAATAAGGTCTGCCTTGCCTGGAGCCCATGTCATTAGGGCCGAGAACAGCACCCTCCTTGGAGCCCCCCTCGGGTCTAATGCCATTGAGGAGATCCTTGACAAGAAAATCGCAGACCTTAGGAGGATGGAAGACAGAATAGGTGACATCGATGCCCACGATGCTTTTTATCTCCTCACCAAATGCCTATCCCTTCCGAGGCTAACCTACTTTCTGAGGTGCGCCCCATCTTACGACAACCGAAAGCTTGAAGAGTATGACCTCTTACTGAAGACCATGCTGGAAAAAGTTGTTAATCTCTCCCTCAACGAGTGCCAGTGGAAACAAGCCACTCTTCCTGTTAGGCTCGGTGGCTTGGGTGTCCGCACTGCCACCCAAATTGCTGTCCCAGCCTTCCTGTCTTCCTCCTCAGCATCAGATGACCTGGTTAAGGAAATTCTACCTGACACCCTCAGTGATGTAGCGGGGATACAGGACCCCCACTACACGGAATGCGACACGAAATGGGGTGCCATGGCAGACCCAGCACTCAGACCAGCCATGCCGAAAGCCAAGAAACAATCCAGTTGGGACAGCCCCATTGCAGACAAAGAAGCCACAGCTTTGCTGGAGGCAGCAACAACCCCCAGTGATCGTGCACGCCTCACAGCTGTGCAGGCTCCCCATGCAGGGGACTTCCTTTTGGCAGTCCCTATGTCTGCGACAGGCACACGTCTTGATCCGCAGGAGCTCCGTATTGCAGTCGCTCTCCGTCTTGCTGCCCCTATCCACACTGTTCATAGGTGTATTTGCGGCGAGGCAGATGCTGACGAATATGGATTGCATGGCCTGCACTGTGGTAAATCTGGTGGTTGGCACACTAGACACGACGAAGTAAACGACATCATTAAAAGAAGCCTTGTGTGAGGAGATGTAGAATCTCCTCAGCTAGTTTTCCTAGTTTCTAGAATAGGCTAGTCGCTCTAGGGACTCTAGAAACTGAAGCTTTCAAATTTACATATACTTGTTGGGTGTCATATGAAAGCTTATGTTAAATGCTGTCAGTTAAAACTAGTTAGAGGTCTGTGATTGCTCTGTAGAGAGAATTACAGCAATTTTCCTGTTCTGTGAAACAGAGAGATGGTAGTAACACAAAAACCGTTAGAGGTGGAGGGGGGACAGTGGGGCGAACGCTGCCTCCCCCCCACCAAGGGAGACGTTGAGACGTTGTGTTAGGCCTCACCCTCCTTGTGACGTCACGCCACGCCACAGGCGAGGGGCACGTTTGATTGGTCTAGGCACCCCTGCTCCTATGCCGAGTTTTGGCGCGAAGAACTGTCATTGGAAGCGGCACGAGGGACCGTGCCGGCTTCCTGCTGATTGGTCAAGACAAGGTAGGGGAAGAAATATGGGGATGTGGGCCTCTCTGGCCCGCCAAAGTGTTAGTTTGAATTGGGCAGCCAGGGTGTGAAGAGTATCTAGGTGCGGGGTGGCGGGCCTGCCACCCCCACCACCGTTATCGCTCCTGTCGTTCTGGTTACTCATATTGCATGGCACTCCAGCCACCCTGGGTGTGTCGAAGCCCAAAATTGCGAGAAACTGGGACTTGGACTTTGAATTGCGCCCGACGTCGTCCATGGGGAGGTGACGCCAGCCAGTGTCACTCCTGTAACCCCAGTGTAAGAGCGAGTCATGCTCTGGTATGATGGGGTTGTTAGTGATTCCCCATCCAAGTGTGTATGGCACGCGGCCACCCAGGCCGCCCTCTGGCCACCCAGGCCGCCCTCTGGCCACCCGCCGGCCGCCCAGTCACCCACCCATGCGGCCCGGCGCGGCCCGGCCCGGCCCGGGCCAGGCCCAGGCCACCCACTTTACCCCCGCGCGCTAGCAGCTCGGGTGGGGTGGGGTGCTGTGACGTCACGCGCCACCCGTGGCCACCCTCCTGAAGGCCACGCAGTGGCCACATGTTGGCCACCACCTTTGGCCACCCCCTTGGCCACATTCCCAGGACAGCCTAGGCCACATCTTGTCGACGCACGAGGAGCAAGCTAAGTGTTGACAGCCAGGTGGTAAGGACCTGGGAAATGAGGAAATGTGTGGAAGGAAACGTGAGTACTTTATCGGTGTCTCAGATTAGTGGAAATCAGAGTAGAAAAGTTGTGTGAGCCCCTAGCCCGGCCAGGCTAGGGAAGTAGCTGAGACGCCCGTCTGTGGCATGCCCAGGTGACTGTGGGGCAGTACCTGGAGTGGGAAATTGTCACTGTAAATCACGTAGTGTTATAATTATATATCTGTAGATATATTGTTGTGTGTAGACTGACTGGAGTTTGGGACCAGTCAGTGTAGAGAAATCATCATATAAATGATCCAGTCTGGCGATTCTGTATAATCGTCCAGTCTTGGTTAGTGCCATGGTACCTCATTATGTAATTAGGCCAGGTTAGAGTTAATTAAGCAGGCCCGTGGGGCAGGGTTATTAGTGAATATCC
>WNGS01161528.1:5850-17791 GCA_020271785.1 Procambarus virginalis | reverse complement strand
GACAGGTCTGGCGTGATATCAACCCCCAGGTCTTTCTCTCTCTCTGACTCTTGAAGGATTTCATCTCCCAAATGGTACCTTGTATCTGGTCTCCTGCTTCCCTTACCCCCTATCTTCATTACATTACATTTGCTTGGGTTAAACTCTAACAGCCATTTGTTCGACCATTCCTGCAGCTTGTCCAGGTCTTCTTGAAGCCTCAAGCTGTCCTCTGTCTTAATCCTTCTCATAATTTGGCGTCGTCAGCAAACATTGAGAGGAATGAGTCTATACCCTCTGGGAGATCATTTACGTATATCAGGAACAGGATAGGTCCAAGTACAGAGCCCTGTGGGACTCCACTGGTGACTTCACGCCAGTCTGAGGTCTCACCCCTCACTGTAACTCTCTGCTTCCTATTGCTTAGGTACTCCCTTACCCACTGGAGCGCCCTACCTGTTACTCCTGCCTGTTTCTCCAGCTTATGCATCAACCTTTTATGGGGTACTGTGTCAAAGGCTTTCCGACAGTCCAAAAAAATGCAGTCCGCCCACCCTTCTCTTTCTTGCTTAATTTTTGTCACCTGATCGTAGAATTCTATCAAGCCTGTAAGGCAAGATTTACCCTCCCTGAACCCATGTTGATGGGTTGTCACGAAGTCTCTTCTCTCCAGATGTGTTACTAGGTTTTTTCTCACAATCTTCTCCATCACCTTGCATGGTATACAAGTTAAGGACACTGGCCTGTAGTTCAGTGCCTCTTGTCTGTCACCCTTTTTGTATATTGGTACTACATTAGCAGTCTTCCATATTTCTGGTAGGTCCCCCGTTTCCAGTGACTTACTATACACTATGGAGAGTGGTAAGCAAAGTGCTCCTGCACACTCTTTCAATACCCATGGCGAGATTCCATCCGGCCCAACAGCTTTTCTCACATCCAGCTCCAATAGGTGCTTTTTGACCTCATCTCTTGTAATTTCGAACCTATCCAAGGTCACCTGGTTTGCTGCCACCTCTCCCAGCGCCGTGATATCTCCCTGTTCTATTGTAAAGACCTCCTGGAACCTTTTGTTGAGTTCTTCACACACCTCTTTGTCATTCTCTGTGTACCTGTCCTCGCCCACCCTAAGTTTCATCACCTGTTCCTTCACTGTTGTCTTCCTCCTGATGTGACTGTGTAGTAGCTTTGGTTCAGTCTTGGCTTTATTAGCTATATCATTTTCATACCTTTTCTCAGCTGCTCTTCTCACACTGACATACTCGTTCCTGGTTCTCTGGTATCTCTCTCTACTTTCTGGTGTTCTGTTATTACGGAAGTTCCTCCATGCCCTTTTGTTCAGCTCCCTTGCTTTCATACATTCCCTATTAAACCACGGATTCTTCCTTTGCTTCTCTGTTTTTTCCTGTCGGGCTGGGACAAACCTGCTTACAGCCTCCTGACATTTTTGGGTGACATAGTCCATCATGTCTTGTACGGACTTGGTTCCGAGTTCTGTGTCCCAATGTATATCCCATAGGAATTTATTCATCTCTTCATAGTTTCCCTTTCGGTAGGCCAGCCCTTTGGTTCCCAGTTCTTTTTTCGGGGTGATAATTCCTAGCTCAACCAGGTACTCAAAGCTCAATACACTATGATCACTCATTCCCAAGGGGGCTTCCAACTTAACTTCCCTTATATCCGACTCATTTAGGGTAAATATCAGATCAAGCAAGGCTGGTTCATCCCCTCCTCTCATTCTTGTCGGTCCCTTGACGTGTTGACTTAGAAAGTTTCTTGTCGCCACATCCAACAGCTTAGCTCTCTGTGTATCTGGGCTTCCATGTGGGTCTCTGTTCCCCCAATCTATCTTCCCATGGTTGAAGTCTCCCATGATTAGAAGTCTGGATCCGTTCCTGCTAGCCACAGAAGCTGCTCTCTCTATTATATTGATGGTGGCCATGTTGTTTGTGTGTGTGTGTGTGTTGTGTGTGTGTGTGTGTGTGGTGTGGTGTGTGTGTGTTGTGTGTGTGTGTGTGTGTGTGTGTGTGGTGTGTGTGTGTGTGTGTGTGTGTGTGTGTGGTGTGTTTGTGTGTGTGTGTGTGTGTGTGTGTGTGTGTGTGTGTACTCACCTAGTTGTACTCACCTAGTTGTGCTTGCGGGGGTTGAGCTCTGGCTCTTTGGTCCCGCCTCTCAACCGTCAATCAATAGGTGTACAGTTTCCTGAGCCTAATGGGCTCTATCATATCTACACTTGAAACTGTGTATGGAGTCAGCCTCCACCACATCGCTTCCTAATGCATTCCATTTGTCAACCACTCTGACACTAAAAAAGTTCTTTCTAATATCTCTTTCTAAATATATGTGTGTGTGTGTGTGTGTGTGTGTGTGTTGTGTGTGTGCGTGTGTCAACCATGAAAATGAATTAAGGTAAAAAAAAAACACGAAATCCAATTCATTCTGTAGTCTGTGGATGGTAGTGGAGACCCTCCAGGTGCTGGATGAGAACCTCTCTCTGTGTTATTCCTAATTTTCATTAACCTTCCTCCAATACCCTGAACCTCTTGACCTCGTCGCAGTGATATCTGAGTTTCTTATAATGCACTTTTATTCAGATATATAAAATCCAAGTTACATTAATATTTTAATGAGATGTTATCAAGAGGATGGTTCGGTCAGGATCATTATCAAGTCCCATAATTAATTGATACAAATTATACCAAGATGGACCGTAATGCCGTAAAGGCTTTGTTGATTACTTTTGTGGCGCGGGTGTCTGATTTGTGATTGTATGGCATGTATTGTAGGCTGGCTTGGGTACACCCCCAGTGCCACTATAGAAGCAGGATTGGCTCCTCTGGTGACGAACACCAACTGCTATGAATCCTGAAATTTTGGTTTGATTGTCCATAGAATGTTATTGTTGGAATTTCAGAAGTTATCGAGATTGAACCAACGTCTGTATATCGTTGATTGGCTGTCGATAATGTTAATTCAGTGTTACTTGAGCATGTTTTACTCACTGGAAGAGAGAACGGGAGGGAGGGAGGGAGGAAAAGAAGGAAAGAGAGAGTGAAGGGAAGGAGAGGAAATAGACTGTGGGAGGTTGGGAGAGGAGACAGAAAGATTGAGGAGCAGGATGAATAGGACGGAGGGGGAGAGAAAGGGGAAAGATAGGAGAGAGAAAATTAGGGAAAGGGGAAGAGAGAACGGAATGTAGGAAGGGAGGGAGAAAGAGAGAGAGAGGCAGAATGGGATGGCGTGAAAGATGGAGAAGGGGGAGAAAGGGAGAGAGGGAGAAGAGGAGGGGGAGGGCCTGACTAACAGACAGAGCCAGACAGGTAAACAGGCAAAGATCTGGGGACCACCATTTACCCACTCTATATCTATATCTATACAAATGTGTGTTTGTTACACTGTCTGTTTGTTTCCGTCCAAACTTGGATACCAGACGCTTGGGGTTAGCCTCAGGTAACTTTACAGGGGGAATGGACTGGGGTACAGGGTGGACATAGGCTGATCGTGGTCGGCCTAAGCTTAATGCTTTAAGATATATCAGCATTTATAGTAAGCCCCAGATCCTCTCGGCGGTTTTCAAGTAGTCATATGAAATAACTGGAATTTTCCCCATGAGTTCCTAATGATTGTAACTATTTATAAATTTTCTGAGTGACCCATACAGTTGTTTCAATGCCTTTTAACAATATACTTTCTAAGAGAAGAGAAAGAGGAGGAAGCAGGGGTAGAGGACGAGGTGAGGCCCACGGGGAAGGGTGAAAGGAAGAAGGGAGAAAGGGTGGAAAAAGGAGGAAAAGGTTAAGGGGGATGGGGTGCAATGAGTGGGTCGGGGTCGGCCCCATCACTCCAATTAAGAGACAATTATCTCCCAGGATCGTATCTTGGCCATGGCAGCAATAAATTAATAAAAACCTTTCCTTTCCTTATGCCATTGTTGATCACCTAGCAAGAAATAGATTCCTAGGTGATGGACCACTGTGGTGGGCTGCATCGGGGGGATTGGTCAGTAGATGACCTTGTTGTTAGATACATAGATACACATGGCACCCATGACACAGCACATGCAAGACACATACACTGTGTCGCTCTAGGACAAAACCCGGGGCAGGATGCTGGAAACCAATTCACTACTGGTCACTCCTGTTCACCCAGCTGTAATTTGGGGACTTGGGAGTATACCGATTTTTTTTTCACCAAGCACGAGCTTTTTTCCAATACGTTCATATGCTTGTTTCAGGTTTAATGTCCAGAAAATTAGTCATGACCATCGTTTTATAATTTTCTGCTAGTAATCATACTAATATTCATAATAGTCATAGATGAAAATGCTGCCAGAATGTGTTAACGAACCTAGTAGCAGTCGGAATTTCCTTTCGTAAACAAATGAATTTTAGAGAGCAGTCTTCAGAAGCGTCTGAGTCTTGACAGCCCACCTAACACACCGAGACCAATGTACATCAGTAAGAAAGCATCATTATTAAGGTATTTATTTCCTTTCAGGTACTGGAATTTTTAATCTATGATTGAAAATATTAAATTTGGGAAAACGTACTACAACACCAAAGTGAATTAATGAAGCTGAATGAAAGACCTAATTTAAATTTTATGTGTATTTAAAATCAATACATTGGATGTAACCTTCAGCTTTTCTCAAGCTACTGTACACAGTATACTGACTATTGTATACAGTATACTTGTATACACAGTATTCTGAATACAATAATAGGTATACTGAATACAATAATCAGTATACTGAATACAATAATCATTACACTAATACAATAACCAGTATACTGAATACAATATTCCGTATACCGAATACAAAAATCCGTATACTGAATACAATAATAAGTGTACTGAACACAATAATCAACATACTGAATACAATAATCATTACACTAATACAATAATCATTATTCTGAATGCAATAGTCCATATACTGAATACAATAATCCGTACACTGAATACAATAATCCGTATACTGAATACAATAATATGTATACTGAATACAATAATCAGTATGCTTAATACAATAATCAGTATACTAGAATATGGTATACAGAACTATGCGAAAGGATGCAGGTTACGTCCGACAAATGTTGTTTTTAATTCATTTAAACATAAACTGGGTCTTCCATTTACTTTCAATATTCAGTTTGTTGTGATTTGAGAGTGAGGGCAGAATGATCTTACATGACAAAACCTTGAACCTCGATCTACCCTTTCACTCTATCGCTGAATCGCTGAATTGGTAATTCGAGTCTTGGATTACCTTCATCCACATCCACATCTTATCCACATCCTGAATATGGATTATCCACATCCTGATTGTGGATAACATTCATCCCAGAAGAGCCAAGTCGTCGTCACTTCCCTCCCCCCCCCCCACCCCTCCCGATTCATAATGTGTAGAGTTAAAAAATAAAAAATAAAAAAAAATCCTATACTTACATTTACGAAATCCAAAACATTTTCAAACTCCGTACGACTCCCTTCCTCTCCAAGCCAAACAACGACAACGAGAAGTGTCACGTGTGACAATGAGTTTCGTGTTTAATTGCACGAAAAGAACAGTTTCGTAACTTTTATATTACTCCCCCAAAAAATTGTATGCTTGTTTCTGAAACTGGATAGCGACCGAGAGACCTGGTCACTGCTGCTTTTCATAAAGGAATTATTTCCAGCATTTCGTAAGTGTAGCATTTACCAAATTTTATGAATTCAGCATTTTGTAATTAAAGAAGCGGAGAGAAAAAATTAAAATCTCAAAATATTTGCTCATAAAATGTGAATTTCTTTGCTGGCAAATGAAGAATACACTTAAGATGCAAAGAAAACAACAGCAAAATTAATCAAGCCTTTTCCAATCTTCTTACAATACCTGTACATCCTTCAGGCAATCATCGAGGCTTTCTTATTATGTATCAAACAAGTTATGAGTTCCGAAGCCTCAAAAAGGTTGTTGATGACAATAGTATCAGTTTACGAGCTTCAGAACTGTCAATAAAGTTGCATAATGTAAACAAAGCCACCTTTATGTTGAAAGATGTAGAGGTTTCGTAAGGTGACGGATTTAGGTCTTGAGATTTTTTTGCATTTTGATGCGTATTAAAACACGCATCAACGCGAGGAAATGGAAGTCGTTCACGACATTAGGGTATTTACAAACAAACAAACAAACATACGTCTGTTAATCAGGGGATTAAGAGACGAATGTTTGTAAAGTCTCAGTTAAAAAGTCTTACATTAAAAAGTTAACTTTCTTAGTTAAAAAGTCTTCTGACGGATGCGACCTCCCTCAGACGGACGTGACATCCTGACTGGTGACTACGTTCATCTAACGAATCTTTCGCTCCTTGTCGCCAGAGTCGCAGTTCGACGTTAAATGTACGGTCCTAATATTTATATATTTTCCTACGTAAAGCTGACAAGGAAAAAGATAAAATCACATTCGGCCTTTTGAGCCACGCGTCGCAGTTCCAATTAAAATCCCTCCTGAATCATGAATATCCATCCTGATTTACGAATAAACATCATTACTCATGAATATCCATCCTGACTCACGAATATCCATCCTGACTCACGAATATCCATACTGACTCACGAATATCCATCCTGACTCACGAATATCCATCCTGACTCACGAATATCCATCCTGACTCACGAATATGCGTCTCAACTCTCGCTTGTAAACAAAAATTCAGCGATAGCCACGCCAATTATGTTGCCCGGCAATTTGCTCTATAAATCAGCATCGTCCAATGGCGCCTCACAGCACCGGCGTGCCTCTTCCCGGATGCTGGGCGAGCCCCCATACGTCAGATCCCTTGGAGATATTTTGGCATGGTGGCCAAGACGCTGTAGGAGGAGGCAAGGATAGTAAATCTTCTCAGATATTTTTTTTACAGTTGCTGATGAGAAGAAGCCAAGGGGACGTAACTATGCTGAGTGCATTGTTAAAAAAGTTTAAGTAAAATGCTCGAATTTGCCTATGGAATGAATCTTAGGCTTTAATTCATAGCTAAATGGATAGCGCATTTCCTGAATTTTGGCATAGAAAAGTCTATACCACGGAGCGAGCTCCTCCAGAATTGGTTATACACTTGCCATTGAGATGGTAAGATTGTCCTCTCCAATACTTTGGCGAAACTGGCCGTACACTTAATGACAGACTTAAAGAACACAAAAGAAGTGTTAAGTCTGTTGACACAAACAATGCTCTCTTCTGCCATGTGAGGGATTCTAATCATCCTGTTGATTGGTCTTCCTCCAAAATTATCTTTCTTGCCTCTACTCTTCACAGACGCCGTCTCGTTGAATCGGCTCTAATACACAACGTACCCAACATAAACTTGAGTTCTGGCTTTGTTGCTGTTGACTCTTTCCTTTCACAGTATATACTCAAATGCTTTAGACTTTCTAACAAACGTGACCTAACATAGGCTTACACTTCCATTTATCTTTCTTTCCTTTTCTTCTCCTTTTTCTTTCCATTGTTTTCTATTACGGTCTCTTGCTTATTCCTACTATTTCCTACGTCGTCGTCGTCCCTTCACTTTCTAGTGTGTGGTCTGGTTAACTATCTACTATATACATGCCTCACCTGTGACAGGAAAAAAATGCTTTTGTTGAAAAACAGCGTCATCTGTTGGACGTAAGAGCAATACTCGCTGTATTCTCCAAAAGTTCTTCATCGATTGCTTTGAAATTTTGATACAACATTGCATTCGAATAGGTGTGTCATTTAATATACCTACTATATCGGTGCCACCCCTGTAACAGGTAAAAACATGCGCTTTTGAAAAGCAGTGCCATCTGTTGCACATAATAGCAACATGCACGCTACACTATATATGTCACGATTTCCATTTCAATGTTTCCGAATGCATTGATAAATTTATTTTCATAAATTTCCATTTATTTACCTTTTTACTGAATTATTTTGTGTGACATTGTGTTGGAATTGAGCTGTGTTGCTTACCATACCGTTTATTTCGTGAGCATAGTTTATTTTTTTTAATTTTTCATATTTCATTTAATTTTTTTAACTGTTTTTCTTATATTTCAGTGATGTGAACATCAGATCACTTGATGTTCCTATTACGTGATCTGATGCACATCTGCCTGGAGATGTGCATGTGCCAAGGTGAATAGCGCTCCTGGCTATCTGGGTTCGAATCCTTCTGGGGTGTGGAGTTTTCAGTGGCATATTGGCTTGGGAACCATTCAAGCTTTTTCGCATTTGTGTTGCTCACGTGGCCCCACAAAGTGAGGTGATTCGATGAATATGATAAATATCATTGACAGTGTGTGAGTTCCGCCTGAAATTGTCAATGCAACTATCGAATTGTTTAGCCGTAATTCAGTTATACAGTGAGAATTTGGTTATTGCCAATTATGGCCACCCAAGTCCAGCTCCTGGCCTGCCCGTGTTGCTTAGCCTCTAGGCCTGGCGGAATTGCTTCTACCAACAGGAGAAGGGGCGAAGGCGGGCCTCTGGCGCCTTAAAACTAGTTGCTTCGGGCAGATGGGACTCGTTAGCCTGGAAAGGCAGCTCATGCAGGGAAGGGAAAACCCAAAATTCAAACCTCTGCTGTCTTGCGGCTAAACCCACTCATGGGAAAGGCTTCGGGAGTCAATCCTGAGGAAAAATCCGGAGTCGGAGTCCTTAAGGCAGTTTGCAGATGTTTACAGCTACATTCGGGCAACTCCTGCGACGACACTGGTGCCAAGCGTATCGGCGCCTGCCCTTCCATTGGATCACATCGGTGGTGTGGAGAGGGTGGATCTGCTGCATGTGGCAACAGCCGGTTCTCCATAATTACTGCTCAGGCCTGTGCCCTGGAGAGGACACTCCAGCATCGCCTTGGCGATGGCTCAACACGGGAAGCGACAGTTACTGGTGATAAGCCTACCTCTCAATTTGCGTGGAGTGAGGCGCCAGGGGTTGCTTCCGTCGATGGGAAAAGTCATTCGATTTGCCAGAGACGCATGCGATGGCTGGGACATGTCACACGCATGGAAGATGGCCGCATACCGAAGGACCTCTTGTATGGAGAACTGGCATCAGGAAGGAGACCCACCGGAAGACCTCAGCTGCGTTACGAAGACGCCTGCAAACGTGACCTCAATCAGATGAACATCGACATCAACACTTGGGAGGCAGCAGCTGCGGACAGATCGGCCTGGAGATGAAAAGTGCAGAAGGGTCTAGAGAAATTCGAGGATTAACTGAAAAGGCAGGCGGAGGATAATAGACTTCAGACGTGGTCTCGACCACTGTCAGACGTACCCGCTTCGGCGTTAATCTGCGCTCGCTGCGGTCGGGACTGTCATTCTCGGGTTGGCCTTCACAGCCACAGCAGGCGCTGCATCCAACTAGACTACAACAATTAGACACCCAGAGCACAACTCCATAACCCCACGGGATTGACGGATGCCTATTACTATTATACCTATTAGATTCTCTTCATAGTATGGTTATATTAAGCGGTTGTTGATTCCTTTTGCTGAGGTTATAAAGACCAATCATTCTAGAAAGAAGTAAAATGGTTTCCCTTTGTTTGAACGTTCGAAGTTAAACTGTTGTGGCCGATGCGTCTATAACTTCAAATTACAGGGAATTATTATTATTACTATTTTCTTTTTGCTGAAATCCCACATTTTCGACGATTTGTTCGATTTCGATTATACTGTGATTTAATTGCTAAGAGGAAGGACTGTTTAAGACATCTCTCCAAAGAAACAGAGTAGCTGCAACACCACCTGAGGGATATATGGATGGGTCAATTATTTGAAATACACAGAATTCCTAGTAAAAGACGTTCAGAATGTTATGAGTAAAATGAACCAAAATTATAATAGAAGTTATAATATCAAAAAAATGAGAGGATCTGTTTTCTTCGATATATTATTATTATCAAAATTTCCTTAAAACCATTCCAAGTATATTATGTTTCAGAGAGAATGTTTATGTATCACTGGAGACTAATAAACACAGGTGCATGTTAAAATCAATGAGCTGTGTCTAAATCAATGACCCGATCCGAATTAATGGGTTAATTTAAAAATCATGACTCCTGTCAAAATCAAAATAATTTATCCCTTGTCGTAGCTATGAGAGCTGTTAGGATGAATACCCTAAACTCGGTTGTTTGACTGATATATAAGCCACAATCCTCGGCCAAGACATGTCAACAGCTTGTCGTCCACCTCACGATCAAGAAAAAAGTAGGTAAATGAAGCCCAATAATCCAGGAACTGAGCAGATATAAACCACTAAACGATTAAGATCAAGTAACAGCTTGTAAAATCAAGAAAAATCAAGAATCAAGATATAGAAAACAAGTAAGAGAGTGTAACATGTACAAATAATTAATATCACGTAACAACCCTAAGAAAACAAGCAAAATCACATATAACCACCCTAAGAAACAACAAGATCATATATAAAACCCTAAGATAACAAGATCACATATAACAACGCTAAGATAACAAGTAAGATCACATATACAACCCTAAGATAACAAGTAAGATCACGCAACAACACTTAAAAACAACACAAGATCAGCCAAGCTCAGAGCGGAAAGAAGCGACTCACAGTGGGAGAAAACTTGCCGTTCTGGCCACTGGTTTCAGTTCACGATGTTTGCCGAGTCTTAAGCGAGAAATATGAGACGTTGTGTTGGGTGCGGACGCTGCTACAGAAGAAAAATACTCCTGTGAAATTCCCAGTTAAAAAGAATAAAATATTTTTAATGGTTTTTGAACCTGCAATAGCAGACATGAATAAGTTCAATTACAGAAATTATTAACAATAAATAAATATTATACACACACACACACACACAACACACACACATATATATATATATATATATTATATATATATATATATATATATAATATATATATATATATATATATATATATATATATGTCGTACCTAGTAGCCAGAACGCACTTCTCAGCCTACTATGCAAGGCCCGATTTGCCTAATAAGCCAAGTTTTCCTGAATTAATATATTTTCTCTAGTTTTTTCCTATGAAATGATAAAGTTACCCATTTCATTATATATGAGGTCAATTTTTTTTTATTGGAGTTAAAATTAATGTAGATATATGACCGAACCTAACCAAGCCTACCTAACCTAACCTAACCTATCTTTATAGGTTAGGTTAGGTTAGGTAGCCGAAAAAGTTAGGTTAGGTTAGGTTAGGTAGGTTAGGTAGTCGAAAAACAATTAATTCATGAAAACTTGGCTTATTAGGGAAATCGGGCCTTGCATAGTAGGCTGAGAAGTGCGTTCTGGCTACTAGGTACGACATATATATATAATATATATATATATATATATATATATATATATATATATATATATATAATATATATATATATATATATATATATATATATATATATATATTTAAATAAAATAGGAAATGTTCGTTTGTTCAAAATCGCTAATCTCCGAAAGATCTTCACCGATTGCTTTGAAATTTTCACACAATGTTCCATTCGCATCTGAGCAGGTTTTTTATATACATATAATATTGATGTCACGTCTGTGACGGAAAAAACATGCTTTAAAAAAAAAAACTGTTTTCATGTGAGAGAAATCTTCGAAACCTCTTTACCGATAGCTTTGAAATTTTGACACGACGTTGCATTCCAACAGGCGCTTGTTTCTATATACATACTCTATACGTGCCTTACCTGTGATCGGAGAAAACATGCTTTTTTGAAAAAACATCGCCATCTGTTGGATGTAAGAGCAACACACGATGTAATCTCCCAAAGTTCTTCACCGATTGCTTTGAAATTCTGACACAACATTCCATTCGAATATGCGCGTGTTTTTATATACCTACTATATAGATGCCACCTCTGTGACAAGTAAAAACATGCGTTTGTGAAAAACAGCGCCATCTGTTGCAAATAATAGCAGCATGCATGCTATACTAAATA
>WNGS01161527.1:0-20313 GCA_020271785.1 Procambarus virginalis | reverse complement strand
CAACTAACACACACCTATACCCCCTATTAGACTATTTTACAGGAACTTCTTCTCCACAGCTCATAAAACGGAGGAAAGGGTCCTGAAAGATATTGTTAATAGAAACGTTATCCCTACAGACAAAAATCAGAAGATACAATTGACGATTTACTATAAAACCAAGAAAACTGCCAACCTACTCATGAGAAACTCTCCAGACACAAAGCAGAACGCTTTGAAAGAGACCAATGTCGTCTATGCCTTCAAATGCCCACTTGGGGACTGTAAGCCCAAAGAACTCAATATATAGGCAAGACAACAACATCTCTTTCCAGGCGATTAACGATGCATAAGCAACAGGGCTCTATCAAGGAACATATAATCTCTTCCCACAACCAAACCATCACCAGAGAAATCTTAACAAACGACACAGAAATCATTGATAGATACAGCGACAACAGGCGGCTTGACATCTGCGAGGCACTACACATCAAGAAGTCAACACCAGCAATCAACAGCCAATTAACGCACTACTATATTCTACCCACTTCAAGACTCCGCTCCAATATAGAAACATCAAGAAATACGGGCCAATAGGCCTTCTGCAGTTACAGATCTATTCTTCCCTTATACCCATTGTTTCGTGTTCTGTGTTTGATCTCACCTCACCCCAAACCATTGTAACATGTCACCTCACCCAAATGCAGGTATTTAAACTCTGTTCAGTTATAGTTGTTCTGTGTGTGTGTAACTAAAGTCTTTGAAAATGTAATAAGTTTTACGAAACGCGCTCAAGTGTCGCGTCAGACTAAGAAATAAAGAATGAATTTTGGAGAATTGATTTTTAATTTACCGTCATCAGTAAAAACAAACATAAGGAAAATTGAGAAAATTCGTGTTAGAATTATTAATCTTACTTTTTCGGTCATATTTAATAACATATGTCTACAGGAAAGACTGCTACCAAAATATACTAATATATATATATATATATATATATATATATATATATATATATATATATATATATATATATATATATATATATAATATATATATATATATATATATATATATATATATTATATATATATATATATTATATATATATATATATAATATACTTATATTTATATTTATTTGCTGAAAAAAAACACTAATAAATTGGAAGGAGAATGTTGAACGTTTCGTCTTATCAGAGCGTATCTCCGCAACAGACTGAATATATATCTATACATATACATATGAAACATTTGATTACATAAACGCAATCATGGAAATCAACACAACATCAGATGCATTAACAATACAATACAGTGAGGTAGAGGCAGGAAGAGGAAGGTTCCATGTGAGGTGGAGAAAACAATGTCTTTAAGACAATGGTTCAAGAAACCTAAGAAGAGTTGACACTGCAGAAGACCTGCTGACCAGCACATGTTAGGAACTAAAAGTAATGTCCGTATGGGAATAGTTGTGTAGTAATTCTCTTGCTCATAGATAGTTTATTATTTCATCCAATAAAAATCGATGCAAAGTGCGTAATTGATTTATACATGATATGTAATGAGGCTCCTTCATGAGGACTGAGCTATGAGGAAAGACTGAGGTAACTCGACCTCCCAAATCTGGAGGAAAGAAAGAAAGGGGTAGACATGATAATGACGTATTATGAAACGAATAAACAAAGAAGAAAGAGAAGCACTGCCCAATGTTAGCTGGAACTATGACGCTCCACCAATAAGTACATCGCACTACATGAAACAATAAGACAAAATCGATGTAAAATTTAAAAGGTAAAGATGAAAGTGATTTAAATATGAACTAATGAAGCTGTAAAATTGGGAGTAAAGAGCAGAAGCTCCAGCCATCAAGCACAACTAGGTGAGTACACCCAGCAGCATCACAACATAACTGGTGAACAGCCGGACCCTCTCTCTGTTATCATTAAGGCCGCCTCCTGTGTCGTCTGCCTCTAGTATATGACTCATCCTTGACTCACTGAGTCCCTCCCTGAGACTCTTGTACTTCTTACAGTCATCCCTGAAACTCCTGTCCCTAACACAGTCGTCCATGAGACTCTTGTACCTCTCAGAGTCGTCTCTGAGACTCCTGTAATTCACACTGTCATCCATGAGACTCCTGTACCTCTCACAGTCGTCCTTGAGACTCATGTACTTCTTACAGTCGTCTCTGAGACTCATGTACCTCTCACAGTCGTCCCTGAGACTTCTGTACCTATCACAATCGTACCTGAGACTCGCGTACCTCTCACAGTCATTCTTGAGACTCCTGTACCTCTCACAGTCGTCCCTGAGACTCCTGAACCTCACACAGACGTCCCTGAGACTCCGGTACCTCTCACAATCGTCTCTGAGACTCATGTACCTCTCACAGTCGTCCATGAGACTTTTATATCTCACACAGTCTTCCTTGAGAATCCTGTACCTCACACAGTCGTTCCTGAGACTTCCTGTACTTCGCAAAGTCGTCCCTGAGACTCCTGTACCTCACTCAGTCGTCCATGAGACTCCTGTACTTCATACAGTCTTCCTTGAGATTGCTTTAGGTAACACAGAAGACCCTGACACTCTGGTACCTAACACAGTCATCCCTGAGACTCCTGTATCTTTCACAGTCATCACTAAGACTCCTGTTCCACACACAGTCGTCACGGAGACTCCTGTACCTCACACAGTCGTCCCTGAAACTCCTGTACCTCTCACAATCTTCTCTGAGACTCATGTACCTCTCACAGTCGTCTCAGAGACTCCTGTACCTCTCACAATCGTACCTGACACTCCCGTACCTCTCACAGTCGTTCCTGAGACTTCCTGTACTTCCCACAGTCGTCCCTGAGACTCCTGTACCTCACACAGTCGTCCATGAGACTCCTGTACTTCATACAGTCTTCCTTGAGACTCCTGTACCTATCACGGTCGTCCCAGAGACTCCTGTACCTCACACAGTCGTCCCTGAGACTTCTGTACCTCTCACAATCGTACCTGACACTCCCGTACCTCTCACAGTCGTTCCGGAGACTCCTGTACTTCTCGCATTCGTCCCTGAGCATCCTATACCTCACACAGTTGTCCCTGAGACTCCTGAACCTCATACAGTCTTCCCTGAGACTCCTGTACCTATCACGATCGTTCCAGAGACTCCTGTACCTCACACAGTCGTCCCCGAGACTTCTGTACCTCACACAGTCGTTCCTGAGACTCCTGTACCTAACACAGTCGTCTCTGAGACTCCTGTACCTCACACAGTCGTCCCTGAGATTCCTGTACCTCTCACGGTCGTCCCTGAGACTCCTTTACTTCTTAAAGTAGTTCCTGAGACTCCTGTACCTCTCACAGTCGTCCTTGAGGCTCTTATACTTCTTAATGTCGTCCCTGAGACTCCTGTTTTTCTTACAGTCGTACCTGAGTCTCCTGGACATCTTACAGTCGTACCTGAGTCTCCTGGACATCTTACAGTCGTCACTGAGAATTCTGTACCTCACACAGTCTTCCTTGAGACTCCTGTACCTCGCACAGTCGTCCCTGAGACTCATTGTACCTCACGCAGTCGTCCCTGAGACTAATGTACCTAACACAGTCTTCCCTCAGACTCCTGTACTTCACACAGTCATCCCTGAGGCGCCTGTACCTCCCACAGTCATTCCTGAGACTCTTGTATCTTTCACAGTCATTACTAAGACTCCTGTTCCCCACACAGTAGTCACGGAGACTCCTGTACCTCACACAGTCGTTTCTGAAACGACTGTACCTCTCACAATCGTCTATGAGACTCCTGTACCTCACACAGTCGTCACGGAGTCTCCTGTACCTCAAACAGTCGTCCCTTAGGCTCCTGTACCTCTCACAGTCGTTCCCGAGACTCCTGTGCGTATTACAGTTATCGCTGAGACTCCTGTTCCCCAAACAGTCGTCACGAAGACTCCTGAACCTCCCAGAGTTGTTCCTCAGACTCCTGTTTTTTCACAGTCGTCCCTGAGACTTCTGTACCTCGCACAGTCGTTCCGGAGACTCCTGTACCTCACACAATCAACTTTGAGACTCCTGTACCTCATACAGTCTTCCTTGAGACTCCTGTCCCTAACACTGTCGTCCATGAGACTCTTGTACCTCTCACAATCGTCTCTGAGACTTCTGTACCTCACACAATCATCCCTGAGAGTTCTGTACCTCTCACAGTCATCCCTAGGACTCCTGTACCTCTCAGAGTCGTCTCTGAGAATCCTGTAATTCACACTCTCATCCATGAGACTCCTGTACCTCTCACAGTCGTCCTTGAGACTCCTGTACTTCTTACACTCGTCCCTGAGACTCCTGTACCTCTCACAGTCGTCTCTGAGACTCATGTACCTCTCACAGTTGTCCCTGAGACTAATGTACCTCTCACAGTCGTCCCCGAGAATCCTGTACCTCACACAGACGTCCCTGAGACTCCTGTACCTCCCACAGTCGTCTCTGAGACTCATGTACCTCTCACAGTTGTCCCTGAGACTCCTGTACCTCTCACAGTCGTCCCCGAGAATCCTGTACCTCTCACAGTCGTCCCTGAGACTTTTATACTTCACACTGTATTCCTCGAGACTCCTGTACTTCATACAGTCTTCCTTGAGACTCATTTAGGTAATAAAGTAGACCTTGACACTCTGGTACCTCACATAGTCGTTCCTGAGACTTCCTGTGTCTTTCACAGTCATCACTAAGACTCCTGTTCCCCACACAGTCGTCACGGAGACTCCTGTATCTCACGCAGTCGTCGTTGAAACTCCTGTACATCTCACAATCGTCTCTGAGACTCATGTACCTCTCAAAGTCGTTCCGGAGACTCCTGTACTTCTCGCATTCGTTCCTGAGCATCCTATTCCTCACACAGTCGTCCCTGAGACCCCTGTACCTCACACAGTCTTCCCTGAGACTCTTGTACTTTAACACTCATTCCTGAGACTCCTACACGTCACACAGTCGTTCCTGAGGCTCCTGTACCTCACACAGTCTTCCGTCAGACTCCTGTACCTCACACAGTCGTCCCTGAGGCTCCTGTACCTCCCACAGTAATTTCTGAGACTCTTGTATCTTTCACAGTCATCACTAAGACTCCTGTTCCCCACACAGTTGTCACGGAGACTCATGTACCTCTCACAGTCGTTTCTGAAACGACTGTACCACTCACAAACGTCTATGGGACTCCTGTACCTCACACAGTCGTCACGGAGTCTCCTGTACATCTTACAGTCGTCCATTAGGCTCCTGTACCTCTCACAGTCGTTTCCGAGACTTCTGTTCCTCTCACAGTCGTCCCCGAGACTCCTGTAGGTGTCACAGTTATCACTGAGACTCCTGTTCCCCAAACAGTCGTCACGGAGACTTCTGTACCTCCCACAGTCGTTCCAAATACTCCTGTATTTTTCACAGTCGTAGCTGAGACTCCTGTACCTCGCACAGTCATCTTTGAGTCTCCTGTACCTCACACAGTCTTCCTTGAGACTCCTGTACCTATTACAGGCGTGCAAGAGGGTTCTGTACCTCACACAGTCTTCCATGAGACTCCTTTACCTCATACAGTCGTTCTTGAGACTCCTGTACTTCTCACAGTCGTCTCTGAAACTCCTGTACCTCTCACAATCGTCTCTGAGGCTCCTGTACCTCACACATTCTTCTTTGAGACTCTAGTACCTATAACAGGCGTCCCTAAGTGTCCTGTATCTCACCCAATCTTCCTAGAGACTCCTTTACCTCACACAACCGATCCTGAGACTCCTGTACCTCACACAGTCTTCTTTGAAACCCCTGTACCTCTCACAGTCGTTCCTTAGACTCCTGTACTTCTCACAGTCGTCCCTGAGACCCCTGTACCTCACACAGTCATCTATAGATTCCTGTACCTCTCGCAATCGTCTCTGAGACTCCTGTACCTCTCGCAGGCGTCCCTGAGACTCGTGTACTTCTTAAAGTCGTTTCTGAGACTCTTGTACCTGAACAGTCGTCTCTGAAACTCCTGTACCTCTCACAATCGTCTCTGAAACTCCTGTACCTCTCGCAATCGTCTCTGAGACTTCTGTACCTCTCACAAGCGTCCCTGAGATTCTTATACTTCTTAAAGTCGTTCCTGAGACTCGTGTACCTGAACAGTCGTCTCTGAAACTCCTGTACCTCTCAAAATCGTCTCTGAGGCTCCTGTACCTCTCACAGTAGTCCCTGACACTCCGGTACCTAACACAGTCGTCCCGGAGTCTCCTGTACCTCTCACAGTCGTCCACGAGGCTCCTGTACCTCACACAGTCGTCCCGGATTCTCCTGTACCTCTCACATTAGTCAATGAGACTTCCGTACCTCTCACAGGCGTCCCTGAGACTCCTGTACCTTTCATAGTCGTTCCTGAGACTCATGTACATCTCATAGTCATCCTGAGACTCCTGTACCTCACATATTCGTCCCTGAGACTCGCGTACCTCACACAGTCTTCCTTGAGACTCCTGTACCTCTTACAGTCGTCCCTGAGACTCCTGTACTTCACACAGTCGTCCTGGAGTCTTCCGTACCTCTCACATTTGTTCCTGAACCTCCTGTACCTTTCACATTCTTCCTTGTGAGTTTTGTTCCTCACACAGTCGTCCCTGAGACTCCTGTACCTCACACAGTCTTCCTTCAGACTCCTGTACCTCACACAGTCCTCCCTGAGACACCTGTACCTCGCACAGTCATCACTGAGACTCCTGTTCCCCCACAGTCGTCCCTGAGACTCCTGTACCTCACACAGTCATCTATAGATTCCTGTACCTCTCACAATCGTCTCTGAGACTCCTGTACCTCTTGCAGGCGTCCCTGAGACTCGTGTACTTCTTAAAGTCGTTTCTGAGACTCTTGTACCTGAACAGTCGTCTCTGAAACTCCTGTACCTCTCACAATCGTCTCTGAAACTCCTGTACCTCTCGCAATCGTCTCTGAGACTTCTGTACCTCTCACAAGCGTCCCTGAGATTCTTATACTTCTTAAAGTCGTTCCTGAGACTCGTGTACCTGAACAGTCGTCTCTGAAACTCCTGTACCTCTCACAATCGTCTCTGAGGCTCCTGTACCTCTCACAGTAGTCCCTGACACTCCGGTTCCTAACACAGTCGTCCCGGATTCGCCTGTACCTCTCACATTAGTCAATGAGACTTCCGTACCTCTCACAGGCGTCCCTGAGACTCCTGTACCTCTCACAGTCGTTCCTGAGACTCATGTACATCTCATAGTCGGCCCTGAGACTCCTGTACCTCACATATTCGTCCCTGAGACTCGCGTACCTCACACAGTCTTCCTTCAGACTCCTGTACCTCTCACAATCGTCCCTGTGACTCCTGTACCTCACACAGTCTTCCTTCAGACTCCTGTACCTCACACAGTCCTCCCTGAGACACCTGTACCTCGCACAGTCATCACTGAGACTCCTGGTCCCCCACAGTCGTCACGGAGACTCATGTTCATCACACAGTCGTCCCTGAAATTCCTGTACTTCTTACAATCGTCCCTCAGACTTTTGTACTTCACACAGTCGTCCCGGAGTCTTCTGTACCTTTCACATTCGTCCCTGAGATTCCTGTACCTCACACAGTCGTTCCTGAGACTCCTGTAATGCACACAGTCATCCCTGAGACTCCTGAACTTCATACAATCAACCCTGAGACTACTGTACCTCTCACAGTCATCCCTGAGACTCGTGTATTTCTCACAATCATCCCTGAGACTCCTGCACCTCTCACTGTCATCCCTGAGACTCCTATACCTAACCCAGTCTTCCCCAAAACTTCTGTACCTCACGCAGTCATCCCTGAAACTCCTGTACCTCTCACTGGGGTCCCTGAGACTACTGTACCTCACACAGTCTTTCTTGAAACTCCTGGACCTCTCACTGTCGTCCCTTAGACGTCTGTACCTCACACAGTCATTCCAGAGACTCCTGTACACCATACAGTCATCCTTGAGTCTGCTGTACCTCTCACAGTCATCCCTGAGACTCGAGTATTTCTTACAATCATCCCTGAGACTCCTGTACCTCTCACTGTCGTCCCTGAGACTCCTGTACCTAACACAGTCTTCCCCAAAACTACTGTTCCTCACGCAGTCATTCCTGAGACTCCTGTACCTCACACAGTCTTCCCTGCGACTCCTGTATCTCTTACAGTCATCGCTGAGACTAGTGTACATCTCACAGACGTCCCTTAGACTTCTGTACCTCACACAGTCATCCCTGAGACTCCTGTACATCATACAGACATCCATGAGTCTCTTGTCCCTCTCACAGCCTTCCCTGAGATTCCTGTACCTCTCACAGTCGCCCCAGAGACTCCTGTACCTCACGCAGTCGTCCCTGAGTCTCCTGTACATCTCACAGTGTTCCCTGAGACTTCCTTATCTCTCACTGTCATCCCTGAGACTCATGTACCTTTCACAATCAGCCCTGGGACTCCTGTACCTCAGACAGTCGTCCCCTGAGATTCCTGTACCTCCAAAAGTCGTCCCAAAGACTCCTGTACCTCGAAAAGACGTACCCTGACACTAATCCCTGAGACTCATGTACCTCTCGCATGCATCCCTGAGACGACTGTACCTCTCACAGTCATCCCTGAAACTCCTGTACCTCACACAGACATCCCTGAAACTTCTGTACCTCACACAGACATCCCCTAGACTCATGTACCTTTCACAATCGCCTCTGAGACTCTTGTACCTCTCACTCAGTCTCAGTATCATCACCTCGTACACTAGTTTTATCACTGAGACTAGTGTTCTTCTTAAAGTCATCCTTAAGAATCGTGTACCTCTCACAGTCGTCCCTGATTCTCGTGTATCTCACGCAGTCCTCCCTGAGTCTCCTGTACCTCTCACAGTCACCCCTGAGACTTCTGTACCTCTCACAGTCGTCGCTGATTCTCGTGTATTTCACGCAGTCGTCCTTGAGACACCTGTACCTCTCACAGTCATCCCTGAAACTCCTGTACCTCACACAGTAATCCCGTAGACTCCTATACCTCCCACAATCGCCTCTGAGACTCCTGTACCTCTCACAGTCGACCTTGAGACTCCTGTACCTCGCACAGTCGTCTTTGAGACACCTGTACCTCTCACAGTCATCCCTGAAACTCCTGTACCTCACACAGTAATCCCGTAGACTCCTATACCTCCCACAATCGCCTCTGAGACTCCTGTACCTCTCACAGTCGACCTTGAGACTCCTGTACCTCGCACACTCCTCCTTGAAACTCCTGTACCTCTCACAGTCGTCCCTGAGACTCCTGTTCCTGTACCTCTCACAGTCGTCTCCTGGAGGCTCTTGTACTTCTTACAGTCATCCCCGAGTCTCCTGTACCTCTCACAGTCGTATCTGAGACACTGAGACACAGTCGTCCAGGAGTCGTCACGGACACTCCTGTACCTCACACAGTCCTCCCTGAGACTCCTGTTCCCCACACAGTCGTCGGGGAGACTCCTGTACCTCACACAGTCCTCCCTGAGACTCCTGTTCCCCACACAGTCGTCGGGGAGACTCCTGTACCTCACACAGTCCTCCCTGAGACTCCTGTTCCCCACACAGTCGTCGGGGAGACTCCTGTACCTCACACAGTCCTCCCTGAGACTCCTGTTCCCCACACAGTCGTCGGGGAGACTCCTGTACCTCACACAGTCCTCCCTGAGACTCCTGTTCCCCACACAGTCGTCGGGGAGACTCCTGTACCTCACACAGTCCTCCTGAGACTCATGTTTCCCACACAGTCGTTGGGGAGACTCCTGTACCTCACACAGTCCTCCCTGAGACTCCTGTTCCCCACACAGTCGTCGGGGAGACTCCTGTACCTCACACAGTCCTCCCTGAGACTCCTGTTCCCCACACAGTCGTCGGGGAGACTCCTGTACCTCACACAGTCCTCCCTGAGACTCCTGTTCCCCACACAGTCGTCGGGGAGACTCCTGTACCTCACACAGTCCCCCCTGAGACTCCTGTTCCCCACACAGTCGTCAGGGAGACTCCTGTACCTCACACAGTCCTCCCTGAGACTCCTGTTCCCCACACAGTCGTCGTGGAGACTCCTGTACCTCACACAGTCCTCCCTGAGACTCCTGTTCCCCACACAGTCGTCGGGGAGACTCCTGTACCTCACACAGTCCCCCCTGAGACTCCTGTTCCCCACACAGTCGTCGGGGAGACTCCTGTACCTCACACAGTCCTCCCTGAGACTCCAGTTCCCCCCACAGTCGTCGGGGAGACTCCTGTACCCCACACAGTCATCCTATGACTCCTGTATCTTTCACAGTCATCACTGAGGCTCCTGTTCCCCACACAGTCGTCACGGTGACTCCTGTACCTCACATAGTCTTCCTTGAGACGCCTGTAACTCACACAGTCTTCCTTGAGACTCCTTTACGTAATGCAGTAATCCCTGAGACTCCTGTACCTCTCACAGTTGTCCCTCAGACTCCTGTACCCCATACTACGTCGGGGAGACTCCTGTACCTCTCAGAATCGTCCGTGAGACTCCTGTACCTCACACAGGCTTCCTTGAGAGTTCTGTTCCTCACACAGTCGTCCATGAGACTCCAGTACCTGACACAGTCTTCCCCGTGAGTCTTGAGCTTCTCACACTCATTCCGGAGGCTCCTGTACCTCACAAAGTCGTCCATGAGACTCCTGTACCTCAAACTGTCGTTCCTGAGTCTCCTGTACCTCACACAGTCGTCCTTGGGACTCCTGTACTTCTTACAGTCATCCCTGTGTCTCTTGCACCTCTCACAATCGTCTCTGAGACTTATGTACCTCACACAATCATCACTGAGACATCTGTACCTCTGAAAGTAATCTCTGAGACTCCTGTACATCTCAGAGTCGTCTCTGAGACTCCTTTACCTCACACAGTCATCCGTGAGACTCCTATACCTCTCGCAGGCGTCCCTGAGACTCCTGTACTTCTTACAGTCATCACAGAGACTCCTGTATCTCCCTCAGTCGTCCCTGAGATTCCTGTACCTCACACAGTCTTCCTTGAGACTCCTTGACGTAATAGAGTACACCCTGAGTCTCGAGTATTTCTTACAATCATCCCTGAGACTTCTGTACCTCACACTGTCGTCCCTGAAACTCGTGTACCTCACAGAGTCTTCCTTAAGACTCCTGTACCTCACACAGTCGTCCCTAAGGCTCCTGTACTTCACACAGTCATCCCTGAGACTCCTGTATCTTTCACATTCATCACTGAGACTCCTGGTCCCCACACAGTCGTAACGAAGAGTCTTGTAGCTCACACAGTGGTCCCTGAAACGCCTGTACCTCATACAATCGTCTCTGAGACTCCTATACCTCTCACTGTCGTCCCTGAGACTCCTGGACCTCATATAGTCGTCCAGGAGTCTCCTGTACCTCTCACAGTCGTCCCTGAGACTCCTGTACTTCACACAGTCGTCCTGGAGTCTTCCGTACCTCTCACATTTGTTCCTGAACCTCCTGTACCTTTCACAGTCTTCCTTGTGAGTTCTGTTCCTCACACAGTCGTCCCTGAGACTCCTGTACCTCACACAGTCTTCCTTCAGACTCCTGTACCTCACACAGTCCTCCCTGAGACACCTGTACCTCGCACAGTCATCACTGAGACTCCTGTTCCCCCACAGTCGTCCCTGAGACTCCTGTACATCACAGAGTCATCTATAGATTCCTGTACCTCTCACAATCGTCTCTGAGACTCCTGTACCTCTCGCAGGCGTCCCTGAGACTCTTGTACTTCTTAAAGTCGTTTCTGAGACTCTTGTACCTGAACAGTCGTCTCTGAAACTCCTGTACCTCTCACAATCGTCTCTGAAACTCCTGTACCTCTCGCAATCGTCTCTGAGACTTCTGTACCTCTCACAAGCGTCCCTGAGATTCTTATACTTCTTAAAGTCGTTCCTGAGACTCGTGTACCTGAACAGTCGTCTCTGAAACTCCTGTACCTCTCACAATCGTCTCTGAGGCTCCTGTATCTCTCACAGTAGTCCCTGACACTCCGGTTCCTAACACAGTCGTCCCGGAGTCTCCTGTACCTCTCACAGTCGTCCACGAGGCTCCTGTACCTCACACAGTCGTCCCGGATTCTCCTGTACCTCTCACATTAGTCAATGAGACTTCCGTACCTCTCACAGGCGTCCCTGAGACTCCTGTACCTCTCACAGTCGTTCCTGAGACTCATGTACATCTCATAGTCGGCCCTGAGACTCCTGTACCTCACATATTCGTCCCTGAGACTCGCGTACCTCACACAGTCTTCCTTGAGACTCCTGTACCTCTCACAATCGTCCCTGTGACTCCTGTACCTCACACAGTCTTCCTTCAGACTCCTGTACCTCACACAGTCCTCCCTGAGACACCTGTACCTCGCACAGTCATCACTAAGACTCCTGTTCCCCCACAGTCGTCACGGAGACTCATGTTCATCACACAGTCGTCCCTGAAATTCCTGTACTTCTTACAATCGTCCCTCAGACTTTTGTACTTCACACAGTCGTCCCGGAGTCTTCTGTACCTTTCACATTCGTCCCTGAGATTCCTGTACCTCATACAGTCGTTCCTGAGACTCCTGTAATGCACACAGTCATCCCTGAGACTCCTGAACTTCATACAATCATCCCTGAGACTACTGTACCTCTCACAGTCATCCCTGAGACTCGTGTATTTCTCACAATCATCCCTGAGACTCCTGCACCTCTCACTGTCGTCCCTGAGACTCCTATACCTAACCCAGTCTTCCCCAAAACTTCTGTACCTCACGCAGTCATCCCTGAAACTCCTGTACCTCTCACTGGGGTCCCTGAGACTACTGTACCTCACACAGTCTTTCTTGAAACTCCTGGACCTCTCACTGTCGTCCCTTAGACTTCTGTACCTCACACAGTCATTCCAGAGACTCCTGTACACCATACAGTCATCCTTGAGTCTGCTGTACCTCTCACAGTCATCCCTGAGACTCGAGTATTTCTTACAATCATCCCTGAGACTCCTGTACCTCTCACTGTCGTCCCTGAGACTCCTGTACCTAACACAGTCTTCCCCAAAACTACTGTACCTCACGCAGTCATTCCTAAGACTCCTGTACCTCACACAGTCTTCCCTGCGACTCCTGTATCTCTTACAGTCATCGCTGAGACTAATGTACATCTCACAGACGTCCCTTAGATTTCTGTACCTCACACAGTCATCCCTGAGACTCCTGTACATCATACAGACATCCATGAGTCTCTTGTCCCTCTCACAGCCTTCCCTGAGATTCCTGTACCTCTCACAGTCGCCCCAGAGACTCCTGTACCTCACGCAGTCGTCCCTGAGTCTCCTGTACCTCTCACAGTGTTCCCTGAAACTTCCTTACCTCTCACTGTCATCACTGAGACTCATGTACCTTTCACAGTCAACCCTGGGACTCCTGTACCTCAGACAGTCGTCCCCTGAGATTCCTGTACCTCCAAAAGTCGTCCCAAAGACTCCTGTACCTCGAAAAGTCGTCCCTGAGACTAATCTCTGACACTCATGTACCTCTCGCATGCATCCCTGAGACGCCTGTACCTCTCACAGTCATCCCTGAAACTCCTGTACCTCACACAGACATCCCTGAAACTCCTGTACCTCACACAGACATCCCCTAGACTCATGTACCTTTCACAATCGCGTCTGAGACTCTTGTACCTCTCACTCAGTCTCAGTCTCATCACCTCGTACACTAGTTTTATCACTGAGACTAGTGTTCTTCTTAAAGTCATCCCTAAGAATCGTGTACCTCTCACAGTCGTCCCTGATTCTCGTGTATCTCACGCAGTCCTCCCTGAGTCTCCTGTACCTCTCACAGTCACCCCTGAGACTTCTGTACCTCTCACAGTCATCGCTGAAACTCCTGTACCTCACACAGTAATCCCGTAGACTCCTATACCTCCCACAATCGCCTCTGAGACTCCTGTACCTCTCACAGTCGTCCTTGAGACTCCTGTACTTCCTAAAGTCGTTCCTGAGACTCCTGTACCTCTCACAGGCGACCTTGAGACTCCTGTACCTCGCACACTCCTCCTTGAAACTCCTGTACCTCTCACAGTCGTCCCTGAGACTCCTGTTCCTGTACCTCTCACAGTCGTCTCCTGGAGGCTCTTGTACTTCTTACAGTCATCCCCGAGTCTCCTGTACCTCTCACAGTCGTATCTGAGACACTGAGACACAGTCGTCCAGGAGTCGTCACGGACACTCTTGTACCTCACACAGTCCTCCCTGAGACTCCTGTTCCCCACACAGTCGTCGGGGAGACTCCTGTACCTCACACAGTCCTCCCTGAGACTCCAGTTCCCCACACAGTCGTCGGGGAGACTCCTGTACCTCACACAGTCCCCCCCTGAGACTCCTGTTCCCCACACAGTCGTCGGGGAGACTCCTGTACCTCACACAGTCCTCCCTGAGACTCCTGTTCCCCACACAGTCGTCGGGGAGACTCCTGTACCTCACACAGTCCTCCCTGAGACTCCTGTTCCCCACACAGTCGTCGGGGAGACTCCTGTACCTCACACAGTCCTCCCTGAGACTCCTGTTCCCCACACAGTCGTCGGGGAGACTCCTGTACCCCACACTGTCATCCTATGACTCCTGTATCTTTCACAGTCATCACTGAGGCTCCTGTTCCCCACACAGTCGTCACGGTGACTCCTGTACCTCACATAGTCTTCCTTGAGTCGCCTGTAACTCACACAGTCTTCCTTGAGACTCCTTTACGTAATGCAGTAATCCCTGAGACTCCTGTACCTCTCACAGTTGTCCCTCAGACTCCTGTACCCCATACTACGTCGGGGAGACTCCTGTACCTCTCAGAACCGTCCGTGAGACTCCTGTACCTCACACAGGCTTCCTTGAGTGCTCTGTTCATCACACAGTCGTCCATGAGACTCCAGTACCTGACACAGTCTTCCCCGTGAGTCTTGTACTTCTCACACTCATTCCGGAGACTCCTGTACCTCACAAAGTCGTCCATGAGACTCCTGTACCTCAAACTGTCGTTCCTGAAACTCCTGTAAATCACACAGTCGTCCCTGAAACTCCTGTACCGCACACAGTCGTCCCTGGGTATCCGGTACCTCTTAAACAGTCGTTCCTGAGTCTCCTGTACCTCACACAGTCGTCCTTGGGACTCCTGTACTTCTTACAGTCATCCCTGTGTCTCTTGCACCTCTCACAATCGTCTCTGAGACTAATGTACCTCACACAATCATCACTGAGACATCTGTACCTCTGAAAGTAATCTCTGAGACTCCTGTACATCTCAGAGTCGTCTCTGAGACTCCTTTACCTCACACAGTCATCCGTGAGACTCCTATACCTGTCGCAGGCGTCCCTGAGACTCCTGTACTTCTTACAGTCATCACAGAGACTCCTGTATCTCCCTCAGTCGTCCCTGAGATTCCTGTACCTCACACAGTCTTCCTTGAGACTCCTTGACGTAATAAAGTACACCCTGAGACTCGAGTATTTCTTACAATCATCCCTGAGACTTCTGTACCTCACACTGTCGTCCCTGAAACTCGTGTACCTCACACAGTCTTCCTTAAGACTCCCGTACCTCACACAGTCGTCCCTAAGGCTCCTGTACTTCACACAGTCATCCCTGAGACTCCTGTATCTTTCACATTCATCACTGAGACTCCTGGTCCCCACACAGTCGTCACGAAGAGTCTTGTAGCTCACACAGTGGTCCCTGAAACGCCTGTACCTCATGCAATCGTCTCTGAGATTCCTATACCTCTCACTGTCTACCCTGAGACTCCTGGACCTCACACAGTCGTCCAGGAGTCTCCTGTACCTGTCACAGTCGTCGCTGAGAATCCTGTACTTCATACAGTCGTCCTGGAATCATCTGTACCTCTCACAGTCGTTCCTGAGACCCCTGTACTTCTCACAGTCGACCCTGAGACTCCTGTACCTCTCACAGTCGTCCCTGAGACTCCTGTACTTCACACAGTCGTCCTGGAGTCTTCCGTACCTCTCACATTTGTTCCTGAGCCTCCTGTACCTTTCACAGTCTTCCTTGTGAGTTCTGTTCCTCACACAGTCGTCCCTGAGACTCCTGTACCTCTAACTCTCATTCCTGAGACTCCTGCTCCTTACAGAATCGTCCGTGTGACTCCTGTACCTCCTACTGTCGTTCCCGAGTCTCCCGTAACTCCCACAGTCTACCCTGAGACTCCTGTACTGCACACAGTCGTCTCAAAGTCTCCTGTACCTCTTACAGTCGTTTCTGAGTCCTCTGTACCTCACACATTGGTCCCGGAGACTCCTGTACTTCACACAGTCATCCTTGAGACTCCTGTACCTCTCATAGTCGTCCCTGAGACTCCTGTACTTCTTTCAATCATCCCTAAGTCCCTTAAGCATCTTATAGACGTCCCTGAGTACCTCTCAGAGTCGTCTCTGAGACTCCTTTACCTCACATAGTCATCCGTGAGAATCCTATACCTCTCCAATTCGTCCCTGAGACTCCTGTAATTCTTACAGTCGTTCTTGAGACTCCTGTACCTCTCACATTCGTCTCTGAGACTCTTGTACCTAACACAGTTATCACGGAGACTCTTGTACCTCACACAGTCTTCCTTGAGACTCCTGTACCTCACACAGTCTTCCTTGAGACTCCTGTACCTCACACAGTCTTCCTTGAGACTCCTTTACGTAATACAGTGGTCCCTGAGACTCCTTTACGTAATACAGTATTTCCTGAGATTCCTGTACCACTCACAGGATTCCTTGAGAATCCTGTACCTCACACAGTCGTCCGTGAGACTCCTGCACCTTACAGAGCCGTCCCTGAAACTCCTGTACCGCACACATTCGTCCATGAGTCTCCCGTACCTCTTACAGTCGTTTCTGAGACTCCCATACCTCACACAGTCGTCCTGGAGACTCCTGTAATTCACACAGTCATCCCTGAAACTCCTGTACCTCTCACAGTCATCCCGAGACTCCTGCATTTCTCACAATCTTCCCTGAAACTCCTGCACCACTCACAGTCGTCCTTGAGACTTCTGTATCTCTCACAGTCATCCCTGAGACTCCTGTTTCTCTCGCAATCATCCCTGAGACTCCTGTACACGACACAATCATCCCTGAGGCTCTTGTACCTCTCACAGTCAACCCTTGGACTCCTGTCCTTCTTACAGTCGTCCTTGAGTCTTGTGGACATCTTACGGTCGTCCCTGAGACTCCTATACCTCTCACAGTCGTCACTGAGACTAGTGTATCCCACACAGTCGTCACGGAGACTCCTGTACCTCACACAATCGCCCCTGAGACTCCTGTACCTCACACAGTCGTCCGTGAGACTCGTGTACACCACACAGCCTTCCTTCAGACTCTTGTACCTCACACAGTCGTCCCTAAAACTCCTTTACATCACACAATCGTCCCTGAGAATCCTGTACCTAACAAAGTCGTCCCTGAGACTCCTGTACCGCTCACCGTCGTCCCATAGTCTCCTGTACGTCTTGCAGTCGTTCCCGAGACTCCTGTACCTCACACAGTTGTCCCTGCGACTCTTGTACCTCACGCAGTCGTCCCTGAGTCTCCTGTACCTCTCACAGTCATCCCTGAGACTTCTGTACCTCTCACAGTCATCCCTGAGACTCCTACACCTCTCGCAGTCATCCTTGATACTCTTGTAGCTCTAACAGACATCCCTGGAACTCCTGTACCTCACATAGTAATGTCTTAGACTCTTGTACCTCTCACAATCGTTTCTGAGAATCTTATACCTCTCACAGTCGTCCCTGAGACTCCTGTACTTCTTACAGTCATCCCTTAATCTCTTGGACATCTTTCAGTCGTCCTTGAGACTCCTGGACATCTCACAATTGTCTCTAAGACTCCTATACCTCTCACAGTCGTCCCCGAGACTTCTGTACCTCTCACAGTCAACCCTGACACTCCTTTACCTCTTGCAGTCATCCCTGAGACTCATGTAGCTCTCACAGACATCCCTGGAACTGCGGTACATCACACTGACATCCCTGAGGCTCCTGTAACTCTTACAGTCGACCACGGGACTCCTGTACTCTCAGACAGTCGTCCTTGAGACGCCTGTTCTTCTCACAGTCGTCCCTGAGGCTCCTGAACTTCTTAATGTCGCCCCTGAGACTCCTCTCCTTCTTACAGTCGTTCCTAAGTCTTCTGGACATCTTACAGTCGTCCCTGAAACTGTTGTACTTCTCACAATCGTCTCTGACACTCCTGTACCTCACACAGTCGTCCCTGAGATTCCTGTTCTTCATACAATCATGCCTGAGACTCCTTTACCTTTCACTTTAATCCCTGAGACTCCTGTAATTCTCACAATCATCCCTGACACTCATGCCCCTCTTACTATCGTCCCTGAGACTCCTGTACCTAACACAGTCGTCTATGGGACTCCTATAGATCTCACATTCATCCTTGAGACTCCTGTATTTCTCACAATCATCCCTGAGACTCCTGCACCTCTCACTGTCGTCCCTTAGACTACTGTACATCACACAGTTGTCCTTGAGACTTCTGTACTTTTTAAAGTCGTTACTGAGGCTCCTGTATCTCTCAGAGTCAGCCCTGGGTCTCCTGTACCTCACACAGTCGTCCCTTTAGACTCCTGTACCTATCATAGTCGTACCTGAGACGCCTGTACATCTCACAGTCGTCCCTAAGACTCCTGTACTTCTCACAGTCGTCCCTGAGACCACTGTACCTCACACAGTTGACCCTGATACTCCTGTACCTCACACAGTCGTTCCTGAGACTCGTGTACCTCACACAGTCTTCCTTGAGACTCCTGTACGTCTCACAGTCGTCCCTGAGACTCCTGTACCTATCATAGTCGTACCTGAGACGCCTGTACATCTCACAGTCGTCCCTGAGACTCCTGTATTTCTCACAGTCGTCCCTGAGACTACTGTACCTCACACAGTTGACCCTGGTACTCCTGTACCTCACACAGTCGTCCCTGAGACTCGTGTACCTCACACAGTCTTCCTTGAGACTCCTGTACGTCTCACAGTCGTCCCTGAGACTCCTGTACCTCCCACAGTCGTCCCTGAGGCTCCTGTATCTTTCGCAGTCATCATGGAGTCTCCTGTTCTCCACACAGTCGTCACGGAGACTACTGTACCTCATACAGTCGTCCCTGACGCTCCCGTACCTCTCACAATCGTTTGTAAGACTCCTGTACCTCTCACAATCGTCCCGGAAACTCCTGTACCTCTCACAGTAGTCCTTGAACATCCTGTCCCTCTCACAGTCCTCCCAGAGACTCCTGTACCTCTTACAATCGTCCCTGAGACTCCTTTACCTTTCACAGTCGTTCCTGAGACTCCTGTACCTCACACAGTCTTCCTTGAGACTACTGTACCTAACACAGTCGTCCCAGAGAATCCTGTACCTCGTACAGTCGTTCCCGAGACTCCTGTACCTCTCACACCAATCCCTGAGACTCCTGTTATTCTCACAATCATCCCTGAGACTCCTGCTCCTCTCACTGCGTCCCTGAGACTCCTTTACCTCACACAGTCATCTCTGAGACGCCTATACTTCTCACAATCATTCTTGAGACTCCTGTATTTCTCACAATCATCCCTGACACTTCTGTACCTCTAACTGTTGTCCCTAAGACTCCTGTACATCACACAGTTGTCCCTGAGACATCTGTACCTCACGCAGTCGTCCCTGAGTCTCCTGTACCTCTCACAGTCATCCCTGAGACTTCTGTACCTCTCACAGTCATCCTTATGACTCCTGTACCTCTCACATTCATCCCTGAAACTCCTGTTCATCGCACAGTCATCTCTGAGACTTCTGTACTTCTCACTGTCATCCCCGAGACTCCTGTACTTTTTACAGTCGTTCCTGAGCCTCGTGTACATCTTACAGTCGTCCCTGAGATTCCTGTATGTCTCACAATCGTCTCTGAGTCTATTGTACCTCTCACAGTCATCCCTGAGACTTTCGTACCTCTCACAGTCATATCTGAGACTCCTGTACCTTTCGCAGTTATCCCTTAGACTCCTTAACCCTCTCTTTCATCCCTGAAACTCCTGTATATCACAGTCATCCCTGGGTCTCCTGTACCTCAGAAAGTCATCTCTGAGACTCCTGTACCTTGGAAAGTCACCCCTGAGACTCCTGTATCTTTCACTGTCGTCCCAGAGACTCCTGTACCTCTCACAGTCATTCCTGAGACTGCAGTACCTCTGACAGTTATGCCTGAAACCCCTGTACCTCACACAGTAATGTCGTAGACTCCTGTACGCCTCACAATCGTCTCTGAGACTCTTGTACCTTT
>WNGS01161526.1:37026-53686 GCA_020271785.1 Procambarus virginalis | reverse complement strand
TTTTAATAAATGTCGACGTAATGGCCCCCCTCACCCTTTGATCCAATGCATGCAGTTGTTATACATTTTAAAAATTAATTACTTACCAAATTATTTCAAATAGACCATGGTCTATGGGTCACATCAAATGAAGGGTAAGTAGACTTCTAGATGTTACCACTGTACTTAGGTAATTGTTCATGTCAACCAATATTTTGTGACCTGATGTATACAAAAAGCGCTGCAATTGTGCCAAGTTTCAGTACTGTAGCGTAAATAGAAAGGGAGACTTTTTTTGTTTTTGTTTTTTTTTCAAAAAGTTTTACAACATTTTTGAGTGTGAATAAACAAACACATCTTTCAGATATAATCCTTCTATGACACTTTTCTGACACATTAGCTATAAAAAGGATCTGGAGTTAGGGAGTTTCCAAAACATCTTTAGTTTTCTTAATACAAATATTCAAATTTCGCCCAAAACTTATGCAAATATGTCATGTTCATTGCTATTATAAAATCAATAAATGAACTTAGAAAACACGATACGTCGGGGTTTAGAGACATACACTTTACATATAAGGTGTAAGTTTCATGTAAATTGAATAAAAAAAAAAGTTATTTAAACATTTATGTTATTTTAAAACATTTTAATATTATAAGAAAATAATAAAGTCTAGGTGCTGCCATCTGTGGCTGAGGTTGACATCAACCAATTTTCTCCAAAATTGGACCCTTACAGATAGGCTTATGTGCAGTCAGGTGTATAAGTTTCATGCAAATCGTCCAATAAAAAATAAAAAAAAATTGAAAAAAAAATATATTTACAATTTTTTTAACTTAATTTTTTTCTAATAAAACTAATTTTAATATTTTTTAATATATCCTATTGTGATAGCCGAGAGTCATAGATATGATTCCAGTTGACACTAGTGTTTGATAATCGTTCTTGACCATTTTGGAATAATTCTGACACCTACTTCAATATTTTTTTCTCCCTTCCTATTTACGCTACAATGCTGAGACTTGGGCCAGATGAAACTCTTTTCATGTACAACCCCTCAAAAAGTTTGATTGAGATCGAACCAGTTTTCGTTAATTGCATATTTTGGCCAAATTGGAGGTCATGCCCCATTAATTTTGTAACGAAAATTTTCACGCGTATAACTACTGACACTGATGGTAACTTTCATATTGTTACTCACAAGTTTGTAGTGATTAAATGCCCTGAGGTTAACTGCACTGTTTGAGAACTATTGCATAAAGATTAAAGTCATTAGTTCTGTGTTGACAAAAAGTATGAATATATTCCTTATGTTAAGCCTAGACTCCGGCAAGCTCCACGGGTGTAACTTAGAGCTCACCGCGCGTAACTTAGAGCTCCCCGGCCGTAAATTAGAGCTCCCGGCCGTAACTTAGAGTTCCCCGGCCGTACTTAGAGCTCCCCGGCCGTAACTTAAAGTTCCCCGGCCGTAACATAGAGCTCCCAGGCCGAAACTCAGAGCTCCCCTGCCGTAACTTAGAGCTCCCCGGCCGTAACATAGAGTTCCCGGGCGTAACTTAGACCTCCCAGGCCGTAACTTAGAGCTCCCCGGAAGTAACTTAGAGCTCCCCTGCCGTAACTTAGAGCTCCCCGGCCGTAACTTAAAGCTCCCCTGCCGTAACTTAGAGCTCCTCGGCCGTAACTTAAAGCTCCCAGGCCGTAACTCAGAGCTCCCCTGCCGTAACTTAGAGCTCCCCGGCTGTAACTTAGAGCTCCCGGGCCGTACATAGAGCTCCCCGGCCGTAACATAGAGCTCCCCGGTCGTAACATAGAGCTCCCCGGCCGTAACATAGAGCTCCCCGGCCGTAACTTAGAGCTCCCCGGCCGTAACTTAAAGCTCCCAGGCCGTAACTCAGAGCTCCCCTGCCGTAACTTAGAGCTCCCAGGCCGTAACATAGAGCTCCCAGGCCGTAACTCAGAGCTCCCCGGCTGTAACTTAGAGCTTCCCGGCCGTAACTTAGAGCTCCCCGGCCGTAACTCAGAGCTCCCAGGCCGTAACTCAGAGCTCCCCTGCCGTAACTTAGAGCTCCCAGGCCGTAACATAGAGCTCCCAGGCCGTAACTCAGAGCTCCCCGGCTGTAACTTAGAGCTTCCCGGCCGTAACTTAGAGCTCCCCGGCGGTAACTTAGAGCTCCCCGGCCGTAACTTAGAGCTCCCCGGCCGTAACTTAGAGCTCCCGAGCGTAACTTAGAGCTCCCGGGCGTAACATAGAGTTCCCGGGCGTAACTTAGAGCTCCCACGCCGTAACTTGGAGCTCCCCGGTCGTAACTTAGAGCTCCCGGCTGTAACTTAGAGCTCCCCGGTCGTAACTTAGAGCTCCTCGGCCGTAACTTAGAGCTCCCCGGCTGTAACTTAGAGCTTCCCCGTCGTAACTTAGAGCTCCCCGGC
Organism: Procambarus virginalis; assembly: GCA_020271785.1. Classification (NCBI taxonomy): domain Eukaryota; kingdom Metazoa; phylum Arthropoda; class Malacostraca; order Decapoda; family Cambaridae; genus Procambarus; species Procambarus virginalis. Next base: position 51,279 of record WNGS01161526.1, on the reverse strand, counting down.
TGTAACTTAGAGCTCCCCGGTCGTAACTTAGAGCTCCTCGGCCGTAACTTAGAGCTCCCGAGCGTAACTTAGAGCTCCCCGGTCGTAACTTAGAGCTCCCCGGCTGTAACTTAGAGCTCCCCGGTCGTAACTTAGAGCTCCTCGGCCGTAACTTAGAGCTCCCGAGCGTAACTTAGAGCTCCCCGGCTGTAACTTAGAGCTCCCCGGCCGTAACTTAGCGCTCCCCGGCTGTAACTTAGAGCTCCCCGGTCGTAACTTAGCGCTCCCCGGCTGTAACTTAGAGCTCCCCGGTCGTAACTTAGCGCTCCCCGGCTGTAACTTAGAGCTCCCCGGTCGTAACTTAGCGCTCCCCGGCTGTAACTTAGAGCTCCCCGGCCGTAACTTAGAGCTCCCCGGCTGTAACTTAGAGCTCCCCGGTCGTAACTTAGAGCTCCTCGGCCGTAACTTAGAGCTCCCGAGCGTAACTTAGAGCTCCCCGGTCGTAACTTAGAGCTCCCCGGTCGTAACTTAGAGCTCCTCGGCCGTAACTTAGAGCTCCCGAGCGTAACTTAGAGCTCCCCGGTCGTAACTTAGAGCTCCCCGGCTGTAACTTAGAGCTCCCCGGTCGTAACTTAGAGCTCCTCGGCCGTAACTTAGAGCTCCCGAGCGTAACTTAGAGCCCCCCGGCTGTAACTTAGAGCTCCCCGGGCATAACATAGAGCCCCCCGGCAGTAACGACCTACACTCAGCCAAGTAATAGTCAATAAAGAGTGCCGTAATGAACGTGAGAGTTGTGCTACATTCCCCCCACAACTACACCGCCACACCACCTGCCTCCCACCTCCTCTCCCAGCACAGCCTCCCATGGCTCGCCCGAGGCGCTCCCACCACCACCACTGACGCACCACTAAACGCTCATCTACTGCACCGCTCTGTAGCTACGGGGGAGGGCTAGAGGTATGTACCCATAGAGCCGTACCAGCACTACAGGTACTCTGAGCCAGGTACACCTGGGTCAGGGAGAGTGTCCCGGGTGAAGAGTGGGGCCGCGGGGATAACTTCTGGTATAATGGGGGCATATAGTGTGCCTGGGCGGGCCGGCCCACTAGAGAACATGGCAAGTGGGCCCGGCACTGCTGGCCGCCTGAGCTGCGGTCATACACTCATATATGAGATCATATTCTTGCAACAAGGTCATGCAGAAATATATGTTGCAGAGAGCAAGGCAGTTACAGGGCGTCGTGACTTCCTGAGGGGAATATTGATGCTTCCACGCCCTCCATTTGTCGACGCCCTCCATTTGGTGACGCCACCCATGTGTCGATGCCCTTCATTTGTCGACGCCCTCCATGTGTCGATGCCCTCCATATGTCGACGCCCTTCATTTGTCGACGCCCTCAATGTGTCGATGCCCTCCATGTGTCGACGCCCTCCATGTGTCGATGCCCTCCATGTGTCGACGCCCTCCATGTGTCGATGCCCTCCATGTGTCGACGCCCTCCATGTGTCGATGCCCTCCATGTGTCGACACCCTCCATGTGTCGATGCCCTCCATGTGTCGACACCCTCCATGTGTCGATGCCCTCCATGTGTCGACGCCATCCATGTGTCGATGCCCTCCATGTGTCGACACCATCCATGTGTCGATGCCCTCCATGTGTCGACACCCTCCATGTGTCGATGCCCTCCATGTGTCGATGCCCTCCAAGTGTCGACACCATCCATGTGTCGCCGCCCTCCATGTGTCGACGCCTTCCATGTGTCGACGCCTTCCATGTGTCGACGCCCTCCATGTGTCGACACCCTCCATGTGTTAATGCCCTCCATGTGTCGACGCCCTCAATGTTTCGACACCCTCCATGTGTCGACGCTCTCCATGTGTCGATGCTCTCCATGTGTCGCCGCCCTCCATGTGTCGACGCTCTCCATGTGTCGATGCCCTACATGTGTCGATGCTCTCCATGTGTCGCCGCCCTCCATGTGTCGACGCTCTCCATGTGTCGATGCCCTACATGTATCGACGCCCTCCATGTGTCGACGTCCTCCATGTGTCTACGCCCTCCATGTGTCGACGCCCTCCATATGTCGACGCCATCCATGTGTCGATGCCCTTTATGTGTCGACACCCTCCATGTGTCGACACCCTCCATGTGTCGACGCCCTCCATGTGTCGATACCCTCCATGTGTCGCCGCACTTCATGTGTCGACACCCTCCACGTGTCGACACGCCCTCCATGTGTCGACGCCCTCCATTTGTCGACGCCATCCATGTGTCGACGCCCTCCATTTGTCGACGCCCTCCATGTGTCGACGCCCTCCATTTGTCGACGCCATCCATGTGTCGACACTCTCCATGTGTCGACGCCCTCCATGTGTCGACCCATTTTATGTGGCGACACCCTCCATATGTCGATGCCCCCTAAATGTGTCGACACCCTCTATGTGACGAAGCCCTCCATGTGTCGACGCCCTCCATGTGTCGACGCCCTCCATGTGTCGACACCCTTAATGTGTCGACACCCTTAATGTGTCGATGCTCTCCAGGTGTTGACACTAACATTAACCGAGAAATTTCCGTTGTAAACACATGCTCAAAAAAACAGTCAACAAACTACGAAAAAATTATATTGTATTTTCCAAGCAGAAAATTTCCAATTCGTACGTTACTTTATATTAGACAATGTAGTTTTATACATTTATTTATACATAACATACACCCTTGATGTTGTTTTTATCCTAGCATACAATATTATGTTTATGAGATTATTAGATAAAAATTGCAATTCTTATATTTTAAATGTTTACTCCTGATACAAATAAGAAGTCTTTTATATTTTCGCCAATTATCTCTCGCTTTTTCGTCAGTTCAGCAATGTTCAATACATATATGAATATATTGTTGACCACAGTGTTGAATATAACGTTGAACACGTTGTTGAAGACAAATATATATAGATACCAATGTGATATTCTAAACCGATAAACTATATCGCATTTGAAATTTTAAATTACACACATCTATGTAGCTTTCTAGACATAATAGAATAACGATGTACTTCACAACAGTCATTTTACCCCAGAGCCCCACAAGCTATCACTTGGCAACAAGCGTCACCTTCAAGAATACAGACTTGTGAGGACCTCTCCAGGCGGGGAAGGGTGAACAACCCGTCCTCTTAAAAATAGCGTCACTTTTGGCTCGTATGCGCGCCTCGCAGATATCAAGCCGCCTGCTATCGCTGTATCTATCGATGATTTCCGTGTTTTTTGTTAAGACTTCTCTGGTGATGGTCTGGTTGTGGGAAGAGAATATATGTTCCTTGATAGAGCCCTGTTGCTTATGCATCGTTAATCGCCTGGAAAGAGATGTTGTTGTCTTGCCTATATACTGAGTTCTTTGAGGCTTACAGTCCCCAAGTGGGCATTTGAAGGCATAGACGATATTGGTCTCTTTTTCACCTCATCCAAAACTATTGTACCATATCACCTCACCGAAATGCAGGTATAAAATGAAAGTTGTATAAACTGTTTAGTGTTAGTTGTGTGTGTGTAACCTAAAATCATTGAAAATGTAATAAGTTATTACGAAAGGCGTTCTAGCGTCGCGTCAGACTAGAAATAAAAATTAATTTTGGAAAACTGATTTTTCAATTACCATCGACAGTGAAAAGAAACATAAGAAATATAGAGAAAATTCGTGTTGGAATTATTATTCTTACTTTTTCGTTCATATTTAATAATATTTGTCTACAGGAAAGACTGCTACCAAAATATACTAATATATATATATATATGTGTGTTACAAAACTATTGTCTTCCCAATGTCTCCAAACAGATATTTAGTGTCTCTAAATATTCGAGAGTAATCCCGAAACTATATTTGCTACTAAAGTCATGAGAATGGTATCGATGAGAATAATGTTCATCGATAAAAAACTTTTTCTATAAATTTTCTTGAATGTATAGTGACTATCATACATTCTTCATCTGCCCAAATATGCACTAATAGATTATGTGAAAAAGGAAATAGTGATGATCATAATGAATGGGAAATTATTGCTATATTAGAGGAATAGAAGGAAACCGAAATATAAAAAAGGATTAGAATACAGATGAGAGACTCTTGGACTTTATCTAAGGAGTCAAAGGCTCTCAGTGTCAAAGAATTTCAATAGTATCAGATTTTTAGGGGTCAAGGACTCTCACCAGGTCAGGAACTTTCAAAGCGCAAAGGGCCAAGGTTCTATTGAGAGATAATAGACTATCCAGGGGGTTCAGGACTCGTTGGTGTCAACAACTCTTAAGGGGTTAAGTACTTTCAATGGGTTAAGTATTCTAAAAAAACAAGGACTCTCAAGGGTCAATGGTTCTTGATGGGTCAAGGATTCTCAAGGAGTGAAGGAGTCAAGGGGTTCAAAGATCTCAATGGATCCAGCGCTCTCAAGAGTCCTGGATACAGGAGCATGACATATGTTTAGCATGATACAGCTAAACATTTGGCATTTGCAAAGGGGACAAAATAGGCATATTCTCAACGTGGAGAAAAGGGACAAGGCACTTCTACTGGACTGTGAGAGGTAGAGGAGTCTCAGGGACGACTGTGTGAGGTACAGGAGTCTCAGAGACGACTGTGTGAGGTACAGGAGTCTCAGAGACGACTGAGTGAGGTACAGGAGTCTCAGAGACGACTGTGTGAGGTACAGGAGTCTCAGAGACGACTGTGTGAGGTACAGGAGTCTCAGAGACGACTGTGTGAGGTACAGGAGTCTCAGAGACGACTGTGTGAGGTACAGGAGTCTCAGAGACGACTGTGTGAGGTACAGGAGTCTCAGAGACGACTGTGTGAGGTACAGGAGTCTCAGAGACGACTGAGTGAGGTACAGGAGTCTCAGAGACGACTGTGTGAGGTACAGGAGTCTCAGAGACGACTGTGTGAGGTACAGGAGTCTCAGAGACGACTGTGTGAGGTACAGGAGTCTCAGAGACGACTGTGTGAGGTACAGGAGTCTCAGAGACGACTGTGTGAGGTACAGGAGTCTCAGAGACGACTGTGTGAGGTACAGGAGTCTCAGAGACGACTGTGTGAGGTACAGGAGTCTCAGAGACGACTGTGTGAGGTACAGGAGTCTCAGAGACGACTGAGTGAGGTACAGGAGTCTCAGAGACGACTGTGTGAGGTACAGGAGTCTCAGAGACGACTGTGTGAGGTACAGGAGTCTCAGAGACGACTGTGTGAGGTACAGGAGTCTCAGAGACGACTGTGTGAGGTACAGGAGTCTCAGAGACGACTGTGTGAGGTACAGGAGTCTCAGAGACGACTGTGTGAGGTACAGGAGTCTCAGAGACGACTGTGTGAGGTACAGGAGTCTCAGAGACGACTGTGTGAGGTACAGGAGTCTCAGAGACGACTGTGTGAGGTACAGGAGTCTCAGAGACGACTGTGTGAGGTACAGGAGTCTCAGAGACGACTGTGTGAGGTACAGGAGTCTCAGAGACGACTGTGTGAGGTACAGGAGTCTCAGAGACGACTGTGTGAGGTACAGGAGTCTCAGAGACGACTGTGTGAGGTACAGGAGTCTCAGAGACGACTGTGTGAGGTACAGGAGTCTCAGAGACGACTGTGTGAGGTACAGGAGTCTCAGAGACGACTGTGTGAGGTACAGGAGTCTCAGAGACGACTGTGTGAGGTACAGGAGTCTCAGAGACGACTGTGTGAGGTACAGGAGTCTCAGAGACGACTGTGTGAGGTACAGGAGTCTCAGAGACGACTGTGTGAGGTACAGGAGTCTCAGAGACGACTGTGTGAGGTACAGGAGTCTCAGAGACGACTGTGTGAGGTACAGGAGTCTCAGAGACGACTGTGTGAGGTACAGGAGTCTCAGAGACGACTGTGTGAGGTACAGGAGTCTCAGAGACGACTGAGTGAGGTACAGGAGTCTCAGAGACGACTGTGTGAGGTACAGGAGTCTCAGAGACGACTGTGTGAGGTACAGGAGTCTCAGAGACGACTGTGTGAGGTACAGGAGTCTCAGAGACGACTGTGTGAGGTACAGGAGTCTCAGAGACGACTGTGTGAGGTACAGGAGTCTCAGAGACGACTGTGTGAGGTACAGGAGTCTCAGAGACGACTGTGAGAGGTAAAGGAGTCTCAGAGACGACTGTGTGAGGTACAGGAGTCTCAGAGACGACTGAGTGAGGTACAGGAGTCTCAGAGACGACTGTGTGAGGTACAGGAGTCTCAGAGACGACTGAGTGAGGTACAGGAGTCTCAGAGACGACTGTGTGAGGTACAGGAGTCTCAGGGACGACTGTGTGAGGTACAGGAGTCTCAGAGACGACTGTGTGAGGTACAGGAGTCTCAGGGACGACTGAGTGAGGTACAAGAGTCTCAGAGACGACTGTGTGAGGTACAGGAGTCTCAGGGACGACTGTGTGAGGTACAGGAGTCTCTGAGACGACTGTGTGAGGTACAGGAGTCTCAGGGACGACTGTGTGAGGTACAGGAGTCTCAGGGACGACTGTGTGAGGTACAGGAGTAACAAAGACGACTGTGTGAGGTACAGGAGTCTCAGAGACGACTGTGTGAGGTACAGGAGTCTCAGAGACGACTGTGTGAGGTACAGGAGTCTCAGGGACGACTGTGTGAGGTACAGGAGTCTCAGAGAGGACTGTGTGAGGTACAGGAGTCTCAGGGACGACTGTGTGAGGTACAGGAGTCTCCGGGACGACTGTGTGAGGTACAGGAGTCTCAGAGACGACTGTGTGAGGTACAGGAGTCTCAGAGACGACTGTGTGAGGTACAGGAGTCTCAGAGACGACTGTGTGAGGTACAGGAGTCTCAGGGACGACTGTGTGAGGTACAGGAGTCTCTGGAACGACTGTGTTAGGTACAGGAGTCTCAGGGACGACTGTGTGAGGTACATGAGTCTCAGAGACGACTGTGTGAGGTACAGGAGTCTCAGAGACGACTGTGTGAGGTACAGGAGTCTCAGAGACGACTGTGTGAGGTACAGGAGTCTCAGAGACGACTGTGTGAGGTACAGGAGTCTCAGAGACGACTGAGTGAGGTACAGGAGTCTCAGAGACGACTGTGTGAGGTACAGGAGTCTCAGAGACGACTGTGAGAGGTAAAGGAGTCTCAGAGACGACTGTGTGAGGAACAGGAGTCTCAGAGACGACTGAGTGAGGTACAGGAGTCTCAGAGACGACTGTGTGAGGTACAGGAGTCTCAGAGACGACTGTGTGAGGTACAGGAGTCTCAGAGACGACTGAGTGAGGTACAGGAGTCTCAGAGACGACTGTGTGAGGTACAGGAGTCTCAGAGACGACTGTGTGAGGTACAGGAGTCTCAGAGACGACTGTGTGAGGTACAGGAGTCTCAGGGACGACTGAGTGAGGTACAAGAGTCTCAGAGACGACTGTGTGAGGTACAGGAGTCTCAGGGACGACTGTGTGAGGTACAGGAGTCTCTGAGACGACTGTGTGAGGTACAGGAGTCTCAGGGACGACTTTGTGAGGTACAGGAGTCTCAGGGACGACTGTGTGAGGTACAGGAGTAACAAAGACGACTGTGTGAGGTACAGGAGTCTCAGAGACGACTGTGTGAGGTACAGGAGTCTCAGAGACGACTGTGTGAGGTACAGGAGTCTCAGGGACGACTGTGTGAGGTACAGGAGTCTCAGAGAGGACTGTGTGAGGTACAGGAGTCTCAGGGACGACTGTGTGAGGTACAGGAGTCTCCGGGACGACTGTGTGAGGTACAGGAGTCTCAGAGACGACTGTGTGAGGTACAGGAGTCTCAGAGACGACTGTGTGAGGTACAGGAGTCTCAGAGACGACTGTGTGAGGTACAGGAGTCTCAGGGACGACTGTGTGAGGTACAGGAGTCTCTGGGACGACTGTTTGAGGTACAGGAGTCTCAGGGACGACTGTGTGAGGTACATGAGTCTCAGGGACGACTGTGTGAGGTACAGGAGTCTCAGAGACGACTGTGTGAGGTACATGAGTCTCAGGGAGGGACTCCGTGAGTCAGATACTGGAGGCAGCCGACACAGGACGCGGCCTTAATGATAACAGAGAGTCTCCGGCTGAACACCAGTTATGTTGTGATGCTGCCGGGTGTACTCACCTAGTTGTGCTTACTGTGTGAGGTTTCTGCTCTTCACTCACACTTTTACAGCTTCATTTGTTCATATATAAATCCCTGTCATCTTTACCTTTTAAATTTTACATCGGTTTTGTCTTGGTGTCTCATCTAGTCCGATGTACTTATTGGTGGAGCGTCAGATGTAGAAATTCCTCCTGATATTGAACAGTGCTTCTCTTTCTTCTTTGTTTATTCGTTGTAAAATACGTCACTATCATGCCTGCACCATTCTTTCTTTCCTCCAGATTAGGGAGGTCGAGTTACCTCAGTTTTTCCTCATAGCTCAGTCCCCTTAGCTCATGAAGGAGCCTCATTACATGTCATGTATAAATCGATTACGCACTTTGGATCGGGTTTTATTGGATCAATTAATAAACTATCTAAGTAAGAGAATTACTACACAACTATGGCCATACGGACATTACTTTAGTTCCTGACATGTGCTGGTCAAGAGGTCTTCTGCAGTGTCCACTCTTCTTATGTTTCTTGAACCATTGTCTTAAAGACATTGGTTTCTCCACCTCACTTGGAGCCTTCCTCTTCCTGCCTCTACCTCACTCCCCTCTATTGTATTGTTCATACGTCTGAAGATGTGTTCATTTCCACGACAGCGTTTATGTAATTAAATGTTTCATTTTCGGTTCATTTTCCCTTATATATGTAGATCTAAGTATATGTATAGATATATATTCAGTCTGTTGCTGAGAGATGCTCTCGTAAGACGAAACGTTCAACATTCTCCTTCCTATTTCTCTGTGGTCTTCAGAAAATATACATATATGTATAATGTTAATAATAAATGAAAGATGATACCAAGAGCATGAACACTCACAGTCGACGTTGAGGTTGAGAGCGTTGCTCTGGCCGTCACCCTCCTGGTTACCACCGAGACAGGTGTACAAGCCACGCATGTCGGCCGTCACGTTGTGGAGGCGCAGGGTGGTGTTGGTCGCCTCAGGCCCCCACTCCGCCCGTCGCAGCAGCCGCCCCTGCACCCATAGAAAAATGCGTTTAACTTCTCAAAATTAGTGACCTGGGGCCAGATTCACGAAGCAGTTACGCAAGCACTTGCGAACCTGGCCATCTTTTCTCAAAATTTGCGGCTTTGTTGACAAATACTGAACAATTAATGAGCTCCGAAGCACTAGGAGGGTATTTATAACAATAACAACAGTTGAATGGGAAATTTTCAGGGTAGTAAACTGTTCAATAAATGTAACCAAATCCGTCAAAGATTGAGTCAAGATATACACGTTCGTAAGTATTTGCGTAACGGCTTTGTGAATCCGGGTCCAGGTTTTCGGTGCAGCAAATTTAATTTTGGCTTAACTTGTGTCTATGTGTGTAGCCAATTGGGTTGGAATACGCGTAAGTGTTCTAATCTTTACATATGCAAACATACATACGCAAATATTTACAAGTTCAAACACACGCACACACACACACAGAGGGACAAGACACACACACACAGAGGGAGGCACACACTCCGACAAGAATGAGAGGAGGGGATGAACCAGCCTTGCTTGATTTGATATTTACCCTAAATGAGTCGGATATAAGGGAAGTTAAGTTGGAAGCCCCTTTGGGAATGAGTGATCATAGTGTATTGAGCTTTGAGTACCTGGTTGAGCTAGGAATTATCACCCCCCCAAAAAAAAACTGGGAACCAAAGGGCTGGCGTACCGAAAGGGAAACTATGAGGAGATGAATAAATTCCTATGGGATATACATTGGGACACAGAACTCGGAACCAAGTCCGTACAAGACATGATGGACTATGTCACCCAAAAATGTCAGGAGGCTGTAAGCAGGTTTGTCCCAGCCCAACAGGAAAAAACAGAGAAGCAAAGGAAGAATCCGTGGTTTAATAGGGAATGTATGAAAGCAAAGGAGCTGAACAAAAGGGCATGGAGGAACTTCCGTAATAACAGAACACCAGAAAGTAGAGAGAGATACCAGAGAACCAGGAACGAGTATGTCAGTGTGAGAAGAGCAGCTGAGAAAAGGTATGAAAATGATATAGCTAACAAAGCCAAGACTGAACCAAAGCTACTACACAGTCACATCAGGAGGAAGACAACAGTGAAGGAACAGGTGATTAAACTTAGGGTGGGCGAGGACAGGTACACAGAGAATGACAAAGAGGTGTGTGAAGAACTCAACAAAAGGTTCCAGGAGGTCTTTACAATAGAACAGGGAGATATCACGGCGCTGGGAGAGGTGGCAGCAAACCAGGTGACCTTGGATAGGTTCGAAATTACAAGAGATGAGGTCAAAAAGCACCTATTGGAGCTGGATGTGAGAAAAGCTGTTGGGCCGGATGGAATCTCGCCATGGGTATTGAAAGAGTGTGCAGGAGCACTTTGCTTACCACTCTCCATAGTGTATAGTAAGTCACTGGAAACGGGGGACCTACCAGAAATATGGAAGACTGCTAATGTAGTACCAATATACAAAAAGGGTGACAGACAAGAGGCACTGAACTACAGGCCAGTGTCCTTAACTTGTATACCATGCAAGGTGATGGAGAAGATTGTGAGAAAAAACCTAGTAACACATCTGGAGAGAAGAGACTTCGTGACAACCCATCAACATGGGTTCAGGGAGGGTAAATCTTGCCTTACAGGCTTGATAGAATTCTACGATCAGGTGACAAGAATTAAGCAAGAAAGAGAAGGGTGGGCGGACTGCATTTTTTTGGACTGTCGGAAAGCCTTTGACACAGTACCCCATAAAAGGTTGATGCATAAGCTGGAGAAACAGGCAGGAGTAACAGGTAGGGCGCTCCAGTGGATAAGGGAGTACCTAAGCAATAGGAAGCAGAGAGTTACAGTGAGGGGTGAGACCTCAGACTGGCGTGAAGTCACCAGTGGAGTCCCACAGGGCTCTGTACTTGGACCTATCCTGTTTCTGATATACGTAAATGATCTCCCAGAGGGTATAGACTCATTCCTCTCAATGTTTGCTGACGACGCCAAAATTATGAGAAGGATTAAGACAGAGGAGGACAGCTTGAGACTTCAAGAAGACCTGGACAAGCTGCAGGAATGGTCGAACAAATGGCTGTTAGAGTTTAACCCAAGCAAATGTAATGTAATGAAGATAGGGGTAGGAAGCAGGAGACCAGATACAAGGTATCATTTGGGAGATGAAATACTTCAAGAGTCAGAGAGAGAGAAAGACCTGGGGGTTGATATCACGCCAGACCTGTCCCCTGAAGCTCATATCAAGAGGATAACATCAGCAGCATATGCCAGGTTGGCTAACATAAGAACGGCCTTTAGAAACTTGTGTAAGGAATCTTTCAGAACATTATATACCACATATGTCAGACCAATCCTGGAGTATGCGGCTCCAGCATGGAGTCCCTATCTAGTCAAGCATAAGACTAAACTGGAAAAGGTTCAAAGGTTTGCCACCAGACTAGTACCCGAGCTGAGAGGTATGAGCTACGAGGAGCGACTGCAGGAATTAAACCTCACTTCGTTGGAAGACAGAAGAGTTAGGGGGGACATGATCACCACATTCAAGATTCTCAGGGGAATCGACAGGGTTGATAAAGACAGGCTGTTTAACACAAGGGGCACACGCACTAGGGGACACAGGTGGAAACTGAGTGCCCAAATGAGCCACAGAGATATTAGAAAGAACTTTTTTAGTGTCAGAGTGGTTGACAAATGGAATGCATTAGGAAGCGATGTGGTGGAGGCTGACTCCATACACAGTTTCAAGTGTAGATATGATAGAGCCCATTAGGCTCAGGAAACTGTACACCTGTTGATTGACGGTTGAGAGGCGGGACCAAAGAGCCAGAGCTCAACCCCCGCAAGCACAACTAGGTGAGTACAACTAGGTGAGTACACACACATGGTGTGTGGGGAAGAGGTGTGTGAGGAACTCAACAAGAGGTTCCAGGAGGTCTTCACAATAGAACATGGTGAGGTCACTGTGCTAGGAGAGAGGGCAGTAAACCAGGTGGCCTTGGAAGGGTTCGAAATTACGAGAGATGAGGTCAAGAGACACCTGTTGGATCTGGACGTGAGAAAGGCTGTTGGTCAAGACGGGATCTCACCAAGGGTGTTGAAAGAGTGTGCAGAAGTACTCTGCTTGCCACTCTCCATAGTGTATAGTAAGTCACTGGAGACAGGAGACCTACCAGAAATATGGAAGGCGGCTAATGAGGTCCCAATATACAAAAAGTGTGACAGACAAGAGGCACTGAACTACAGGCTAGTGTCCTTAACTTGTATACCATGCAAAGTGATGGAGAAGATCGTGAGAAAAAATCTAGTAACACATCTGGAGACAAGGGACTTCGTGACAAATCGCCAACATGGGTTCAGGGAGGGTAAATCTTGCCTTACTGGTTCTATGATCAGATGACAAAGATTAAGCAAGAAAGAGAAGGCTGGGCAGACTGCTTGTTTTTGGATTGTCGGAAAGCCTTTGATACAGTCCCTCATAAGAGGTTGGTACATAAGCTGGAGAGACAGGCAGGAGTAACAGGTAGGGTGCTCCAGTGGATAAGGGAGTACCTAAGCAATAGGAAGCAGTGAGTTACAGTGAGAGGTGAGACCTCAGATTGGCGTGAAGTCACCAGTGGAGTCCCACAGGGCTCTGTACTTGGTCCTATCCTGTTTCTGATATACGTGAACGTTCTCCCGGAGGGTATAGACTCATTGGTCTCAATGTTTGCTGACGAAGCCAAAATTATGAGAAGGATTAGGACAGAGGAGGACTGCTTGAGGCTTCAGGAAGATCTAGACAAACTAAAGAAATGGTCAAACAAATGGTTGTTAGAGTTTAACCCAAGCAAATGTAATGTAATGAAGATAGGTGTAGGTAGCAGGAGGCCAGTTACAAGGTATCATTTGGGTGATGAAATTCTACTCGAGTCAGAGAGAGAGAGAGAGAGAGAGAAAGACCTGGGGGTTGATATCACGCCAAACCTGTCCCCTGAATCCCATATGAAGAGGATAACATCAGCAGCATATGCCAGGTTGGCTAACTTAAGAACTGCATTTAGACACTTGTGCAAGGAATCATTCAGAACTTTGTATGCCACCTATGTCAGACCAATCCTGGAGTATGCAGCCCCAGCATGGAGTCCATATCTAGTCAAGCATTAGACCAAACTGGAAAAAGTTCAAAGGTTTGCCACCAGGCTAGTTCCCGGGCTAAGAGGTATGAGCTACGAGGAGAGACTACGGGAATTAAACCTCACGTCGCTAGAAGACAGAAGAGTTAGGGGGGATATGATCACCACGTACAAGATTCTCAGAAGAATTGACAGGGTAGATAAAGACGGGCTATTTAACACAAGGTGCACACACGCACTAGGGGACACAGGTGGAAACTGAGTGCCCAAATGAGCCACAGAGATATTAGAAGGATTTTTTTTTTGTGTCAGAGTAGTTGACAAATGGAATGCATTAGGCAGTGATGTGGTGGAGGCTGACTCCATACACAGTTTCAAGTGTAAATATGATAGAGCCCAGTAGGCTCATGAACCTGTACACCAGTTAATTGAAAGTTGAGAGGCGGGACCAAAGAGCCAGAGCTCAACCCCCGGAAGCACAAATAGGTGAGTACAAATAGGTGAGTACATGCACCACTCACACACCCCGTATAGTGCCTTACCTATATGGCATAGAAGGGTCTGAAGGATTCCTTACACAGGTTTCCGAAGGCAGTTCTGATGTTAGCCAGCCTCGCAAACGCCGCCGATACGAGTGCATACGGGTGTGTGATGGGTTGTGATACGGCTGTGTGTAATCCCGTAATGTCATTGTATCCAATAAATATTTCAATATTTCTGGTCATTACATCTTAGACCTAGAGATTAAAGAGTGGGTGAGGGAGAGTCAACATCCCTCATACTTGCCTAACAATAATCTGAATTACCGAATGTTACAAAGACATGAGATATTGTTCATTATTCATTTGGCCAGAGGGACATCGAAGGCTGAAGAGATTGGTGAACAAAACGTTGGCCAATTCATTAGTCTCATACTTTTCATGACGTCAGAAAGTTTAGTGATCCAAGATTTTAAGGTCCGGATGATTGAAGCTTTCTGACATCATGAAGCATCATCAGACTACTGAACCACCCAGTGTCTGATCACCT
>WNGS01161526.1:0-10154 GCA_020271785.1 Procambarus virginalis | reverse complement strand
CTGAGGTCTACAAAGCAGCCCTTTCTTTCCACTGGGTCAGCAGGAGGCTTTACAGGGTTAAAACCTCAACACATCAAGCAAATGTTAAATCCTGCGGTTGGTGATGCTGCACAAGATCTTCTTATGGAACTAACAAGGTTCGTTAACATGTGCCTGGCTGGTGATATACCTGAGGTCATCAGGCCTCTCTTTTTCGGTGCCTCCCTCTGTGCTCTCAAAAAGAAGGACGATGGAATCAGGCCAATAGCTGTTGGCAACACTCTCCGACGCCTGATTGCCAAGGCTGCTACGAGGGTTGTCAGCCAGCAAGCGGCTGAATTACTGAAACCAATCCAGCTAGGATTTGGAATCCCCCAAGGCTGTGAAGCGGCTGCCCATGCAGCACGAGCATACATCACCAACATTTCTGATGAAAAGGCCCTGCTCAAACTGGATTTTAAGAATGCCTTCAACATGGTCAGAAGAGATGCAGTACTTTGTGCCGTACATCGCCATTTCCGGCCCTCTACCCGTTCATACTATCGTGCTACAGTGGTGAGTCAAAACTGCTCTTTGGTGAACATGAAATCAGATCATGTGAAGGCGTTCAGCAAGGTGATCCTCTTGCTCCCCTTCTTTTCTGCTTAGTCTTAAAAGAAATCACCGAAAGCTTGTCCAGCGAGTTCAACATCTGGTTTTTGGATGATGGCACTATAGCTGGCACCGTAGACGACCTCTTGGCAGACATCAGGAAAATAAGGGAGCAAGAAGTAAGCCTGGGTCTTGTCCTGAACCCTTCCAAGTGTGAAGTAGTCTCCTCCAACCCAGACATCGTAGCTAGAATAAGGTCTGCCTTGCCTGGAGCCCATGTCATTAGGGCCGAGAACAGCACCCTCCTTGGAGCCCCCCTCGGGTCTAATGCCATTGAGGAGATCCTTGACAAGAAAATCGCAGACCTTAGGAGGATGGAAGACAGAATAGGTGACATCGATGCCCACGATGCTTTTATCTCCTCACCAAATGCCTATCCCTTCCGAGGCTAACCTACTTTCTGAGGTGCGCCCCATCTTACGACAACCGAAAGCTTGAAGAGTATGACCTCTTACTGAAGACCATGCTGGAAAAAGTTGTTAATCTCTCCCTCAACGAGTGCCAGTGGAAACAAGCCACTCTTCCTGTTAGGCTCGGTGGCTTGGGTGTCCGCACTGCCACCCAAATTGCTGTCCCAGCCTTCCTGTCTTCCTCCTCAGCATCAGATGACCTGGTTAAGGAAATTCTACCTGACACCCTCAGTGATGTAGCGGGGATACAGGACCCCCACTACACGGAATGCGACACGAAATGGGGTGCCATGGCAGACCCAGCACTCAGACCAGCCATGCCGAAAGCCAAGAAACAATCCAGTTGGGACAGCCCCATTGCAGACAAAGAAGCCACAGCTTTGCTGGAGGCAGCAACAACCCCCAGTGATCGTGCACGCCTCACAGCTGTGCAGGCTCCCCATGCAGGGGACTTCCTTTTGGCAGTCCCTATGTCTGCGACAGGCACACGTCTTGATCCGCAGGAGCTCCGTATTGCAGTCGCTCTCCGTCTTGCTGCCCCTATCCACACTGTTCATAGGTGTATTTGCGGCGAGGCAGATGCTGACGAATATGGATTGCATGGCCTGCACTGTGGAAAATCTGGTGGTTGGCACACTAGACACGACGAAGTAAACGACATCATTAAAAGAAGCCTTGCCTCTGCCCAGTGTCCAGCGGAGAGAGAGCCCCGCAACCTTCTGAACCGTGACTCTGTTAGCTTTGCCGGCCGACCAGACGGAATCACACTGCGTCCGTGGAAGGGTGGCAGACAGTTGGCATGGGACTATACTTGCGTATCCACCCTGGCAGCCACATACATCAACCTCTCTGCCGGCACAGCAGGAGCCGCGGCGACACACAGAGAAAGAGACAAGTCAGCCAAGTATAGGCAATTAGATCATCGGTACAACTTCGTTCCAATAGGGTCTGAGACCCTAGGCCCATGGGGAGAGAGTGCAAGAAGGTTTCTAAAGGATCTTGGTTCCAAGCTCATTGACACCACAAGAGACCCTAGAGCGGCAAGTTTTCTCTTTCAGCGCCTCAGTGTCGCGATCCAGAGGGGGAATGCTCGCTGCATCCTCGGTTCCTGCCCAACGTCGGAGGAGTTCGAGGAAATCTACAGCCTCTAGGAAGCGAACTATTTTTGTGTCCTCTTAATGCTCATTTTTTGTATACAATCAGATATGTAACTGTATAACCTTGCTTAATAAAGTGTACACCATAAAAAAGGGGGTGGTAGGAGAAGCGAACACCCTCATGTATTCAGAGTTAAATGGCAAGTTTTTCCCTGAATGCTCTGTGTTCCCTTCTCTGAGGCTGTGGGTCCCTATAATTGCACCAGAGGTGGTACCCCCCTATATATATATATATATATATATATATATATATATATATATATATATATATATATATATATATATATATATATATATATATATATATATATATATATATATATATATATATATATATATATATATATATATATATATATATGTATATATATATATATATATATATATATATATATATATATATATATATATTTATTTATTTATTTATATCAAAACCTAGAAGGGGTACCATGTCTGGTGCAAGTGTAGGGACCCAATAGCTTCGGAGAAGAAAATAAAGAGTACTCAGAGAAGACCTTGAGGATCCTCACTGAAAAGTTTGATATTTTCTTCTCCTACCACTCGTATTCTTTGGTATGTGTATATATATCTAACTTTATTTGAAAATGTCATTACACAAAAAGGGTTACAACATTGGTTACATGCAGGGTACAAGGCTGCTTGTCACAAGTTTTAGAGGTCCTCCAGCTCCTCAGATGGCGAGCAAGAACAATGGATGAAGTGAGCATTTCCTCTCTGGATCGCCACACTAAGGCGCTGAAAGAAAAAACTGGCAGCTCTAGTGTCTCTAGTTGTTTCAAGCTGCCAGCTCTAGTGTCTCTAGTTGTTATACCTGCATTTGGGTGAGGTGATATGTTACAATAGTTTTCGATGAGGTGAAAACAAAGTTTCAACACAACACAGAACACGAAACAATGGGTATAAGTTAAAGGGAAGAATAGAAGTAACTGCAGAGGGCCTATTGGCCCATATTTCTTGATGCTTCTATATTGGAGCGGAGTCTTGAAGTGGGTAGAATATAATTGTGCGTTAATTGGCTGTTGATTGCTGGTGTTGACTTCTTAATGTGTAGTGCCTCACAGATATCAAGCCGGCTGCTATCGCTGTATCTATCGATGATTTCCGTGTTTTTTGTTAAGACTTCTCTGGTGATGGTCTGGTTGTGGGAAGAGAATATATGTTCCTTGATAGAGCCCTATTGCTTATGCATCGTTAATCGCCTGGAAAGAGATGTTGTTGTCTTGCCTATATACTGAGTTCTTTGAGGCTTACAGTCCCCAAGTGGGCATTTGAAGGCATAGACGACATTGGTCTCTTTCAAAGCGTTCTGCTTTGTGTCTGGAGAGTTTCTCATGAGTAGGTTAACAGTTTTCTTGGTTTTACAGTAAATCGTCAATTGTATCTTACAGATACAATTCGCCAGGGAGTTCTATGTTACGCCCGAGGAGCTCTAAGTTAAGCCCAGGGAGCTGTAAGTTACGCCTGGGAGCTCTAAGTTACGGCCGGGAGTTGTAAGTTACGCCCAGGGAGCTCTAAGTTACGGCCGGGGAGCTCTAAGTTACGCCCAGGGAGCTCTAAGTTACGGCCGGGGAGCTCTAAGTTACGCCCAGGGAGCTCTAAGTTACGGCCGGGGAGCTGTAAGTTACCCTCGGGGAGCTCTAAGTTACGCCCGGGGAGCTCTAAGTTACCCTCAGGGACCTCTAAGTTACGGTCGGGGAGCTCTAAGTTACGGCCGGGCAGCTCTAAGTTACGCCCGGGGAGCTCTAAGTTACGCCCGGAGAGCTCTAAGTTACGCCCGGGGAGATTTAAGTTACCCCCAGAAAGCTCTAAGTTACCCCCGGGGAGCTCTAAGTTACCCCCGGGAGCTCTAAGTTACGGCTGGGGAGCCCTAAGTTACAGCCGGGAAGCTCTATGTTACGGCCGGGGAGCTCTAAGTTACTGCCGGGGAGCACTAAGTTACGGCCGGCGAGCTCTAAGTTACCGCCGGGGAGCTCTAAGTTAGCCCCTGGTGAGCTCTAAGTTACCCAAGGGGAGCTCTAAGTTACTCCAGGGGAGCTCTAAGTTACCCCCGGGAGCTCTAAGTTACCCCCGGGAGCTATAAGTTACCCCCGGGAGCTATACGTTACGCCCGGAGAGCTCTAAGTTACGTCCAGGGAGCTCTAAGTTACGCCTGGGAGCTCTAAGTTACGGCCGGAAGCTTTATGTTACTCCAGGAGAGCTCTAAGTTACGGCCGGGGAGCTCTAAGTTACGGCCGGGGAGATCTAAGCTACGGCCGGGAAGCTCTATGTTACGGCCCAAGAGCTCTAAGTTACGGTCAGGGAGCTCTATGTTACGGCCGGGGAGCTCTATGAATGCCGGCCACCCACTGGCCGTCAGCTCTGTAAAGGTGCCGCCCAGTTGGGTGGGTGTGGAGCACATGACTGGAAAGCTGCCGCCCAGTTGGGTGGGAGTGGAGCACATGACTGTAAAGCTGCCGCCCAGTTGGGGGTGGTGTGGAACACATAACTGTAAACCTGCCACCCAATTGGGTGAGTGTTGAGCACATGACTGTAAAGCTGCCGCTCAGTTGGGTGGGTGTTGAGCACATGGCAGTAAAGCTGCCGCCCATTTGGGTGGGTGTGGAGCACATGACTGTAAAGCTGTCGCCCAGTTGGTTGGGTGTGGACACAAAACTCTAAACCTGCCGCCCAGTTGGGTGGGTGTGGAGCACATGACTGTAAAGCTGCCGCCCAGTTGGGTGGGTGTGGAGCACATGACTGTTAAGCTGCCGCCCAGTTGGGTGGGTGTGGAGCACATGACTGTGAAGCTGCCGCCCAGTTGGGTGGGTGTGGAGCACATGATTGTAAAGCTGCCGCCCTGTGGGTGGGAGTGGAGCACATGACTGTGAAGCTGCCGCCCAGTTGGGTGGGTGTGGAGCACATGATTGTAAAGCTGCCGCCCTGTTGGGTGGGAGTGGAGCACATGAATGTAAAGCTGACGCCCAGTTGGGTGGGTGTGGAGCACATGACTGTAAAGCTGCCGCAGAGTTGGGTAGGAGTGGAGCACATGACTGTAAAGCTGCCGCCCAGTTGGGTGGGTGTGGAGCACATGACTGTAAAGCTAGAGAAGAAAAATAAAGAAAAAAAAGAAAATTATTTAGTGATTATTCTAATATACAAACCGCCAGAAAGGAACGGCTGAGGAATTCACAGAACAGACAAACAAAATAGAGAATAGCCTTGATAATTTGGAGAACCCGATACCTGATATTATCTTCCTATATGACAAATTTTCACTCAATCAGCAGATATCTGAACCAACGAGAAATGAAAATATTCTAGATCTGGTCTTTACGAACAATGAAGACATTATCAGAGTCATTAGGATATCAGATACCACATACTCAGATCACAAGCTCACTGAAGTGCAAACGACCATCAATACTCAAAATAGACCTAAAACGTAATAAAGCGAGAGGGGCTAGTCAGTAAATTCAATTTTAATAATAAAAGGATAGACTGGGAGATAATAAACAGGGAAATTACAAACATTTCATGGGAAACTGTTCTAAGTAATACAAGTCCTACAGAAGGCATAGAAAAACTGACTTCGGAAGCGTATCAAGTCTGTCTGAAACATGTTCCTTTGAGGAAAGCCAGAAAGAGATCCAACGTAGAAAGAGAACGCAGACGACACTATAAACGCAGGAAAAAATAACGGAAATGCTTATGCAGACACGAATTTCCCGTCAAAGAAAGAATAATTTAAATAGGGAGATTTAAGAAATCGAGCGAAAATTGAAACACTCATATAAGACTGAAGAAAGGCAGTTAGAACAGAAAGCAATTCAGGAAATAAAGACAAATCCAAAATACTTCTTCACATATGCGAAATCAAAAGCAAAAACCACTGCCAGTATTGGACCTATTCGTACAAGTGAAGGTTCATATACGGAGGATGACAAAGAAATTAGTGAAATCCTAAAGAAGCAGTATGAAGACATGCTTAGCACTCCAATAAACAACATGAAAGTGGAACATCCAGACAATTTCTTTATGCGGGATAATCAAACCCCTGTAAATATAACTGATATCAACACGAGCGCACTAGACTTTGAAAGAGAAATTGAAAACATGCCCATGCACTCGCCCCAGGTCCAGGTTCATGGAACTCAATATTTATAAAGAAATGCAAAGTGCCGGTAGCACAGGCACTGAGTAATGTGTGGAGGAAGAGCTTGGACACAGGGGAGATACCAGATGCACTTAAAGTAGCAGACATAGCCCCTCTTCACAAGGGAGGGAGCAAAGCATTTGCAAAGAATTATAGACCAGTTGCACTAACATCGGACATAATAAAAGTATTTGAGAGAGTGATTAGGAGTCAGGTCACCAATTTCATGGAGACAATGTATAAACAACAAGGTACCATTAAGGAGCATATAATCTCCTCACACAACCAGACCATCACCAGAGAAATCTTAACAAGCAACACACAAATTATCGACAGATACAACGATAACAGGAGGTTCGACATCAGCGAGGCCCTACACATCAAAAAGTCAAAACCAGAGAGAGGTGGCATCTCTCCAGTGACCACTGGAGGCAGGCCACCACAATAGTTTACTGAAACTTAATTAGGTATATTTTATTTCTGAAAATAATTCAAGATTAATACAAAATCTCAGTGTACATATACCAAGAAGGGTGTTACACCTCTTAGTGCATATATCCATGGATTTTCTTTAAGTAAATTTTAAGTACGATTCACCTCAAAAACTTTGATTTCGTGTGCACCTAAAAGCACATGTCCATCGTCAATTCAATACAGATTTTTTCATTATTATTCATCCCATACCCATCCCACGGGCGGTGGTGAAAAGGGTTACTGAGGCACATAATTAGTTCAGGAACTGAACCCCATGGTTCGTTTAGCTAAGCAAGTAACAATCTTTTGAAACTAGTTACACAATTATTAATGTTATATATACATGAACATATATACAATCATTTTCACAAATATATATACACATCGATCATCTTTTGTATCACAAGTGATTCAACAAGAGCCTCACAACAGTCAAAATAAAAGGCACTGTACATCTATGGTGAGTCACACAGTTACTAATCTTGCTCCCACCCAACTGGGAGGCAGCTTTACAGTCATGTGCTCCGCACCTACCCAACTGGGTGGCAGCTTTACAGTCATGTGCTCCACACCCACTCAACTGGGCGGCAGCTTTACAGTCATGTGTTCCACACCCACTCAACTGGGCGCCAGCTTTACAGTCATCTGCTCCACTCCCACCCAACTGGCCGCAGCTTTACCTGGTTGATACCTGGTTGATGGGGTTCTGGGAGTTCTTCTACTCCCCAAGCCCGGCCCAAGGCCAAGCTTGACATGTGAGAGTTTGGTCCACTTGCCTATGGCACCTCTGCTCTTCACTGGTTCTATTCTGCATTTTCTTCCATATCGTTCACTCCAGTGCGTTGTTATTTTACTGTGTAGATTTGATACTTGGCCCTCCAGTATCTTCCAGGTGTATATTATTTGATATCTCTCACGTCTTCTTTCTAGTGAGTGCATTTGGAGGGCTTTGAGACGATCCCAATAATTTAGGTGTTTTATCGCGTCTATGCGTGCCGTATATGTTCTCTGTATTCTTTCTATTTCAGCAGTCTCTCCTGCTCTGAAGGGGGAAGTGAGTACTGAGCAGTACTAGAGACGGGACAACACAAGTGACTTGAAGAGTACAACCATTGTGATGGGATCTCTGGATTTGAAAGTTCTCGTAATCCATCCTATCATTTTTCTGGCTGTCGCAATATTTGCTTGGTTGTGCTCCCTAAACGTTAGGTCGTCAGACATCATTATTCCCAAATCCTTTACATGCTGTTTTCCTACTATGGGCACATTTGATTGTGTTTTGTACCCTGTATTATGTTTAAGGTCCTCATTTTTACCGTACCTGAGTACCTGGAATTTATCGCTGTTAAACATCATGTTATTTTCTGATGCCCAGGCGAAAACTTTATTAATATCAGCTTGAAGTTTTTCCATGTCTTCAGCCGAGGTAATTTTCATACTGATTTTTGTGTCATCTGCAAAGGATGATACGAAGCTGTGACTTGTATTTTTGTCTATATCTGATCTGGGAATAAGGAAAAGAAACGGTGCAAGGACTATTTTTTGAAAAACCTCTTTACTGATTTCTTTGAAATTTTGACACAATGTTGCACACAAATAGGCACGTATTTTTACATACCTACTATATACACAGGCTTGACCTGTGACAGATAAAATCATTTTTTTTTGAAAAATGGCACCATATATATATAAATGGCACCATATATATATATATAAGAGTTTGTGAGGGTACCACCTCTGGTGCCAATGTGGGGACCCATAGCCTCGGAGAAGAAAATAAAACGTATTCAGAGGAGACCGTGTGGTTTCTCACTGAACACTAATATTTTCTTCTCCTACCACCCCCATTCTTTTGTATGTACACATATATATTTGCTTTATTTGAACTTTGTTACAAAAAAGGAGTTACATATAGGTTACAAAGATGGTTATCATAAGTTGTCGAGTTCCTCCAGCTCCTCAGATGGCGGGCAGGAACCCTGGATGCAGTGCGCATTTCCCCTCTGTATCGTCACGCTGAGGCGCTGGAAAAGAAAGCTGGCAGCTCTAGGGTCCCTTGTTGTTTCAATGAGCCTAGAACCCAGTTCCTTCAAAAAACTGGTAGCACTTTTACCCCAGGCGCCGAGTGTCTCAGAAGCAATGGGGACAAAATTGTAGTGGTGATCCAGTTCTCTTTACTTACGGGATTTGGCTGCTTCCCTGTGGGTGGCAGCGCCACCTGGTTGTGCAACACTGAGGTCAATGTAGGTGTTAGCCAGGGTTGATACACACGTGCAGTCCCATACCAACTGCTTGCCATTCTTCCAGGGGTTCACTGTGATACCATCCGGGCGACCAATAAGAGCATCAGAGTTACAGGGCGTTAGGTAACGAGGCTCTCTCTCAGCTGGGCATCCAGCTGTGGTGAGGGCTCCTCTTGATGATGTCGTTAACTTCACTGTGCCTCGAGTGTCATCCTCCTGTACTTTGGCAGAGTAGGCCATGGTGGCCGTACCCGTCAGCCACCACCTCGCCGCAAATACACCTATATCTGGTGTGGATTGGGGCAGCAAGGCGGAGGGCCACAGCAATTCGGAGGGCGTGTGGTGTGAGACGCGTGCCAGTTGCCGACATTGGGGTTGCTAACAGGAAATCCCCTGCATGTGGGGCTGCTACTGCTGTGAGGCGAGCAATGTCGTGCTGTGTTGATGCAGCATCCAGGCACTCTGCAGCAACTTTGTCTACAATGGGGCCATCCCAGCTGGATTGCCTGTGGGCTTTTGGGGATGGTGGTTGAGGTGATGGGCCTATATATATATATATATATATATATATATATATATATATATATATATATATATATATATATATATATATATATATATATATATATATATATATGTGTGTGTGTGTGTGTGTGTGTGTGTGTATATCACGAAAATAAACACGTGATTAAAAATGTGACAATGTCAGACCACGGACGAAAAATGAAACAGGAATTTCCTTAAGTACTTTCGTATATTAATACATCTTCAGAAGGAGTGATTTTACAGAATTGAATCTGCTTTGATACAGATCACAAAAGAAAGTAATTTGAACATTAGCAGTGGTCTATATAACTTAGATCCATTTTTAATTGATCAATTAAAGGGCGATTTAAGTAGGATCATTGGAACACATTTGTCTCACTAATTCATTGTATATATAATTACTATTTTATGCTATAATTACCTAGTTGTTGACCTGTGTGTGGTTACTGCATCAGATGGGCCAATGGGCCGTCTGCAGTGTCCACGTATTGTACCTCACCTCACTTTACCCTTCTCTCCTGCCTATTTATGTCCAGTACTC
>WNGS01161525.1:9906-20415 GCA_020271785.1 Procambarus virginalis | reverse complement strand
ACACACCACCAGTGAACACAACAACACCACCAGTGAACACAACAACACCACCAGTGAACACAACACACCACCAGTGAACACAACAACACCACACCACACCACCACCAGTGAACACAACAACACCACCAGTGAACACAACAACACCACCAGTGAACACAACAACACCACCAGTGAACACAACAACACCACCAGTGAACACACAACACCACCAGTGAACACAACAACACCACCAGTGAACACAACACCACCACCAGTGAACACAACACCACCACCAGTGAACACAACACCACCAGTGAACACAATAACACCACCAGTGAACACAACAACACCACCAGTGAACACAACAACACCACCAGTGAACACAACAACACCACCAGTGAACACGACAACACCACCAGTGAACACAACAACACCACCAATGAACACAACATCACCACCAGTGAACACAACAACACCACCAGTGAACACAACAACACCACCAGTGAACACAACAACACCAGTGAACACAACAACACCACCAGTGAACACAACAACACCACCAGTGAACACAACACACCACCAGTGAACACAACACCAACAGTGAACACAACACCACCACCAGTGAACACAACAACACCACCAGTGAACACAACAACACCACCAGTGAACACAACAACACCACCAGTGAACACAACAACACCACCAGTGAACACATCAACACCACCAGTGAACACAACAACACCACCAGTGAACACAACAACACCACCAGTGAACACAACACCACCACCAGTGAACACAACAACACCACCAGTGAACACAACAACACCACCAGTGAACACAACACACCACCACCAGTGAACACAACAACACCACCAGTGAACACAACAACACCACCAGTGAACACAACACCACCACCAGTGAACACAACACCACCAGTGAACACAACACCACCACCAGTGAACAGAACAACACCACCAGTGAACACAACACCACCAGTGAACACAACACCACCACCAGTGAACACAACAACACTACCAGTGAACACAACACCACCAGTGAACACAACACCACCAGTGAACACAACACCACCACCAGTGAACACAACACCACCAGTGAACACAACACCACCAGTGAACACAACAACACCACCAGTGAACACAACACCACCAGTGAACACAACACCACCAGTGAACACAACACCACCAGTGAACACAACAACACCACCAGTGAACACAACAACACCACCAGTGAACACAACACCACCAGTGAACACAACACCACCAGTGAACACAACAACACCACCAGTGAACACAACACCACCAGTGAACACAACACCACCAGTGAACACAACACCACCAGTGAACACAACACCACCAGTGAACACAACAACACCACCAGTGAACACAACACCACCAGTGAACACAACAACACCACCAGTGAACACAACAACACCACCAGTGAACACAACACCACCAGTGAACACAACACCACCAGTGAACACAACAACACCACCAGTGAACACAACAACACCACCAGTGAACACAACACCACCACCAGTGAACACAACAACACCACCAGTGAACACAACACCACCAGTGAACACAACACCACCAGTGAACACAACACCACCACCAGTGAACACAACAACACCACCAGTGAACACAACAACACCACCAGTGAACACAACAACACCACCAGTGAACACAACAACACCACCAGTGAACACAACAACACCACCAGTGAACACAACAACACCAGTGAACACAACAACACCACCAGTGAACACAACAACACCAGTGAGCACAACACCACCACCAGTGAACACAACACCACCAGTGAACACAACACCACCAGTGAACACAACAACACCACCAGTGAACACAACAACACCACCAGTGAACACAACACCACCACCAGTGAACACAACAACACCACCAGTGAACACAACAACACCAGTGAACACAACAACACCACCAGTGAACACAACAACACCACCAGTGAACACAACACCACCACCAGTGAACACAACACCACCACCAGTGAACACAACAACACCACCGGTGAACACAACACCACCACCAGTGAACACAACACCACCACCAGTGAACACAACACCACCAGTGAACACAACACCACCACCAGTGAAATAAATAAATATTTTGTATTAATAAATCCTACTGGAAAATATCACCAAGGCAATGGGGGAACCTTTGACAAGCCGCCGGCTTCATAACCTTGTCGAGGCCACTATTGTTAGTTGCCCTCAGGTAAATTCAGGTAAATAACTAATCAATTGCTGGGAAGGCAGGGCCAGGAGTTGCGGCTCGATCCAGCTATTAACAACTATAGAAAAGTTTGCAAAATGCAATCATATTAACGTGATGAGTTCCAGGTTACATTGATTTTACCATGTCGTGATATAATGGGCTAGTTCGTGTGCATAGGAACACCAAGAGTGTAGGTTCGAATCCACCTCATGAAGTGTGGGTAAATACTGGATTCGTAACAGGGTTGTGGATTTGTGAATCCAATTACCGGGTGAGGTAGTAGGATCCCTGGATTGTTTCAAGCACAGGTTAGACACTTCATGAATGTGTTTGGTTGGATATAAATAGGAGCTGCCTCATATGAGACAATATAGGACTTCTGCAGTTTATATATATACAAGAGTTTTTACAATCTTGTACAGCCACCATAGCGTTTCTAGTAAGTCCTTAATCCTATGTTCCCCAGAATACGACCCGCCAAATCGTTTAACAATCAGGTACCCATTTTACTGTTGGGTAAACAGAGGCTACAGTTAAGGATTGACATCCAGTAAATCCTCCCTGGCAAGGATACGAACCCTGATGCTGATGGTTCAGCTGGCGGTGTTCCGAGCTGAGCGTGACACTGGGGGCCAAGTACAGCTGCTGTTGTTCCGGCTGATGTGTTCCCAGCCGATGATCCAGCAGCCGACGGCTCAGCTGGCGGTGTCCCAGCTGAGCATGCCCTGGGGGCCAAGCACAGCTGCTGTTGTTCCGGCTGATGAGGTCCCAGCCGATGATCCAGCATGCCGATGGCACACCTGGTGGTGTTTATTATCAGTCCCGGCTGATGTGGTCCCAGCCGATGATCCAGCAGCTGACGGCACAGCTGGCTGTGTGCCAGCTGAGCATGCCCTGGGGGCCAGGCACAGCTGCTGTCGTTCCGGCTGATGAGGTCCCAGCCGATGATCCAGCATGCCGATGGCACACCTGGTGGTGTTTATTACCAGTCCCGGCTGATGTGGTCCCAGCCGATGATCCAGCAGCTGACGGCACAGCTGGCGGTGTGCCAGCTGAGCATGCCCTGGGGCCAAGCACAGCTGCTGTTGTCCCGGCTGATGTGGTCCCAGCTGATGATCCAGCATGCCGATGGCACACCTGGTGGTGCCCAGCTGTGCACGACCCCCGGGGCCAAGCACAGCTGCTGTTGTTCTGGCAGATGTGGTACCAGCGATGATCCAGCTCCTGATGCCACAGCTGGTGGCGTTTCCGAGCTGAGCATGACCCTGGCGGCCAAGCACAGCTGCTGTTGTTCCGGCGGAGGTGGTCCCAGCCGATGATCCAGCAGCTGACGGCACAGCTGGCGGTGTTCCAGCTGATCATCCCCTGGGGGCCAAGCACAGCTGCTGTCGTTCCGGCTGATGTGGTCCCAGCCGACGATCCAGCAGCTGACGGCACGCTGGTGGTGTTACAGCAGAGCATGCCCCTGGGCCAACCAGCTGCTGATGTACGTACGGAAGTGGCCCGCCGATGATCCAGCAGCTGAGGGCACAGCTGGTGGTGTTCCAGCTATGAATGCCCTGGGGGGCTAAGCACTGCTGCTGTAGTTCTGGCTGATGTGGTACCAGCCGATAATCCAGCAGCTGATGTCATAGCTGGTGGTGTTCCGGCTGAGCACGCCCCTGGGGGACAAGCCCATCGGCTGTAGTCCAGCTGATGGGTCCCTGACGATAATCCAGCAGCTAAGTGCACAGCTGGACCACCACCAGCTGTGCACTTAGCTGCTGTAGTTCAGCTCTGGTGGGTAGGCAGCTTACAGCTCTGGTGGGTAGGCAGTTCCATGTGTTAATAACGCTCTGGGTCAAAAATAATTTCCTGTTGTCAGCCCTACATTTTGGTTTATTGAACTTGAAACTGTTGCTCTTTGTTTGTATTACATCTGAACCAAACTTGCCAAACTTTTTTTGATAATGTCATTGACTGCTTCATATCTGGCAATCTTTCCCTGTGTCTTACGACAGATTAGGCCATGGCTGCCATATTGGTCTGCCCTTGCATAGCCGCAAATACACCGGTGTTCGGTGGAGATAGGGGCAGCGATGGTCATAGACAGCAAAAAAATGTAGATAGTTTACAAATTAAAAATAGATAAAGTGTTGTGGAATTACCATACTTAAAGGTTGATTTTCTGCCAACAGCCCTTCTGCCTGCTTCTCTTTCACCTCCACACATTCAAAGTTCTGACTTCTCAACTAGTGTACCAACATATACTCACACATATTTACCAGCTGCAGAACAAACACCAAAATCATTGAATTCTGGTACGTCCCTATTTGAACTATGTAATGTAATATAATCTTAGTACCTAGTATCTACTATATATATATATATATATATATATATATATATATATATATAATATATATATATATATAACTGAAAACTCACACCCCAGAAGTGACTCGAACCCATACTCCCAGGAGCAACGCAACTGGTATGTACAGGGATGCCTTAAACCACTTGACCATCACGACCGGACATAAGGAAGTGATAGCCTGAGCTATATGAACCACTTCCCCGCCGGCACCTGGATGGTTATCTTGGGCATAGCATTTTATCAAATCACCTCATTTTTTGGGGCAACACGTGAGGAACACAAATGCAAACAAGCCTGAATGGTCCCCAGGACTAGATACAACTGAAAACTCACACCCCAGAAGTGACTCGAACCCATACTCCCAGGAGCAACGCAACTGGTATGTACAGGGATGCCTTAAACCACTTGACCATCACGACCGGACATAAGGAAGTGATAGCCTGAGCTATATGAACCACTTCCCCGCCGGCACCTGGATGGTTATCTTGGGCATAGCATTTTATCAAATCACCTCATTTTTTGGGGCAACACGTGAGGAACACAAATGCAAACAAGCCTGAATGGTCCCCAGGACTAGATACAACTGAAAACTCACACCCCAGAAGTGACTCGAACCCATACTCCCAGGAGCAACGCAACTGGTATGTACAGGGATGCCTTAAACCACTTGACCATCACGACCGGACATAAGGAAGTGATAGCCTGAGCTATATGAACCACTTCCCCGCCGGCACCTGGATGGTTATCTTGGGCATAGCATTTTATCAAATCACCTCATTTTTTGGGGCAACACGTGAGGAACACAAATGCAAACAAGCCTGAATGGTCCCCAGGACTAGATACAACTGAAAACTCACACCCCAGAAGTGACTCGAACCCATACTCCCAGGAGCAACGCAACTGGTATGTACAGGGATGCCTTAAACCACTTGACCATCACGACCGGACATAAGGAAGTGATAGCCTGAGCTATATGAACCACTTCCCCGCCGGCACCTGGATGGTTATCTTGGGCATAGCATTTTATCAAATCACCTCATTTTTTGGGGCAACACGTGAGGAACACAAATGCAAACAAGCCTGAATGGTCCCCAGGACTAGATACAACTGAAAACTCACACCCCAGAAGTGACTCGAACCCATACTCCCAGGAGCAACGCAACTGGTATGTACAGGGATGCCTTAAACCACTTGACCATTCAGGCTTGTTTGCATTTGTGTTCCTCACGTGTTGCCCCAAAAAATGAGGTGATTTGATAAAATGCTATGCCCAAGATAACCATCCAGGTGCCGGCGGGGAAGTGGTTCATATAGCTCAGGCTATCACTTCCTTATGTCCGGTCGTGATGGTCAAGTGGTTTAAGGCATCCCTGTACATACCAGTTGCGTTGCTCCTGGGAGTATGGGTTCGAGTCACTTCTGGGGTGTGAGTTTTCAGTTGTATCTAGTCCTGGGGACCATTCAGGCTTGTTTGCATTTGTGTTCCTCACGTGTTGCCCCAAAAAATGAGGTGATTTGATAAAATGCTATGCCCAAGATAACCATCCAGGTGCCGGCGGGGAAGTGGTTCATATAGCTCAGGCTATCACTTCCTTATGTCCGGTCGTGATGGTCAAGTGGTTTAAGGCATCCCTGTACATACCAGTTGCGTTGCTCCTGGGAGTATGGGTTCGAGTCACTTCTGGGGTGTGAGTTTTCAGTTGTATCTAGTCCTGGGGACCATTCAGGCTTGTTTGCATTTGTGTTCCTCACGTGTTGCCCCAAAAAATGAGGTGATTTGATAAAATGCTATGCCCAAGATAACCATCCAGGTGCCGGCGGGGAAGTGGTTCATATAGCTCAGGCTATCACTTCCTTATGTCCGGTCGTGATGGTCAAGTGGTTTAAGGCATCCCTGTACATACCAGTTGCGTTGCTCCTGGGAGTATGGGTTCGAGTCACTTCTGGGGTGTGAGTTTTCAGTTGTATCTAGTCCTGGGGACCATTCAGGCTTGTTTGCATTTGTGTTCCTCACGTGTTGCCCCAAAAAATGAGGTGATTTGATAAAATGCTATGCCCAAGATAACCATCCAGGTGCCGGCGGGGAAGTGGTTCATATAGCTCAGGCTATCACTTCCTTATGTCCGGTCGTGATGGTCAAGTGGTTTAAGGCATCCCTGTACATACCAGTTGCGTTGCTCCTGGGAGTATGGGTTCGAGTCACTTCTGGGGTGTGAGTTTTCAGTTGTATCTAGTCCTGGGGACCATTCAGGCTTGTTTGCATTTGTGTTCCTCACGTGTTGCCCCAAAAAATGAGGTGATTTGATAAAATGCTATGCCCAAGATAACCATCCAGTGCCGGCGGGGAAGTGGTTCATATAGCTCAGGCTATCACTTCCTTATGTCCGGTCGTGATGGTCAAGTGGTTTAAGGCATCCCTGTACATACCAGTTGCGTTGCTCCTGGGAGTATGGGTTCGAGTCACTTCTGGGGTGTGAGTTTTCAGTTGTATCTAGTCCTGGGGACCATTCAGGCTTGTTTGCATATATATATATATATATATATATATATATATATATATATATATATATATATATATATATATATATATCATAGTATAACTAACACATTACTGAAAGCTGTCAGTTGTTCTAGATGCTTATATAATATGTATAAAATACACTTTTATTTATTACATCTATTTGCTCTTGAAGATTTTCCTGACTAATTTAGAATCCCATATTTCAAAGCACTTGCTGCAGAACTGGAGGAAATTTATGATTCTCAAGCAAGCATTTCTGATTGGCAAAAAAGAAGAAAAAATAGTGAGATTAAATGGGGAGAACGTAGGTCAATGTTGTTTAGCTGGACATTGTCGAAGTTGGGTGTTCCAGATAAAGGTAAATATCATCTTTAGTGTGTAATTATGGTTAAATTTCAATGTAATTATGAAATGCATGATTAATGTCAATCTCTGAATACACTTAGATGTTTGTCATTTTTAAACTTGGTATACAATATTTCTAAATCCAGTATTACCATTCAAAGTACATAATTACATTATTTTTTGGAAAACCAGGCAAATGTTGTGTACAATGTAGAAGTTGTGAGGCAAGCATAAAATGTGAAGACTGCTTTCATTTTTTGTGTCATAAATGTGATCAGCAGCAGCATTTTGTAATGCCTTTCCACCAGCGATTCTGCTGGAAAAATGGGTTCTTCGAGCCTTTAGACCCAACACAAACTGTGTGTTCAGATGGGAATGTCATTCACTGGAGTAAGTAATGTACCTGTAGTCTGTTTCTTATACTCTCATTTCTATCCTGAACCAAGGAGTTTTTTTAAATTTTATTTAATTCATGTAATTTTTTTAGTAGTTTTTGTATTGGTCATTTTCCTCATTAATTATTGATTACCTCATTAATTACTGATTTTTAGTTAAATAAATGAATTTTTATTTGTTATTAAATATAAATCTTTCATGTAACTCCAGTTAATGCTAAAAAATTATTAGTAATTTAAAATGTAATGATTGAAACATGTATTTATTTTGCTGCATAGCTGATCTTGTAAATTTAATTGTTACCAGAGCCTGTTGTACCAGCACATCCACCTAATTCCTGCCCGAACTGCAATGAGAGCAAGTTCACAACTTTAAGCTCCAATAATTTGTGCATCTTTGTAACTTTAAGTGGTAGGTTACTTTAAGAAGTGGTAGGTTACTTTAAGAACTTTAGTATTTATTTGATACTAGTATTGGTAGCTGGCATTGCTCAGGTGACCCAGGCTACAGTCTTCATCAATATAACCATTTATACTTCACTCTCTTTACCACTGTATCTTCACTTATGAAGACGTATTTATATCACATACGTATTTATAACCATACAGAGAATTGTTTATGGGTTGGTTTACACATATATTGATAGCCACACTTGAATCCCTTGCCAAATAAAATTGTTTTACTTCAATTTTTTTTTTTTTGTGGGGGCAGGAAGGTATGATCTGTATACCCCAGTATTTAGGTGCAAGTGCGGATATGTAGATGAAGAACTTGGGAAAACCATGCACCAGTCTGGTTTTTATTCAACTGGAAGAAATAGTAGCACTTTCTACAGCATAAATCTATTGGATTCCTGGCATTTTCTCAAGAGAAGCAGCCCTGGAACTTCTCTTCAGGCATTAGTTAGTGCACTGGAATTATTTGGTGCTTCTCGAGGGCGTGTAAGTTTTCATACCATTACTGTTTTAATAGTGCAAGTATTAAATTGGTGTATAAACTTAAAAACTAAGTTTGTTACTAAGCAAATGCATTGTCATTATTTCAGAAATAGGGTTAAATATTATTAAATTAATAAATAGTATGAATATTCTAAATATATATTTTATATATGTCTAATATCATAAGAAATGGAAATGGATTACCAATCTTTAACAATTTCTCTTGTTATGTAATGCTCATGTAAGTTTATTTTCATTTCCTGCAGGTATTTATAGTCTGTTGCTTAACATGCCACTGCTTGGCACTTTTTGATAATTACTTACACACATTTTACATCTTAGCATGGTCCCATCAATTTTGAGACAACAAAAAGAGTCTTCTTTGAATGGCGTTTCCATCAGTATGAACTTGGGAGAATAAAAGGAGAATCTGACAATGAGTGCCCTGCATGTGATACAACACCTGTAGCTGTACATATTGATGGCAACAAGAAACTGTATCGTTACAACAAAGTTGGGAGGTAAATATTCAAGTTACCAATATTTAATGCTGCTCATTATTGTTAAGGTATAATGTAAGGTGTAGTAATATGTTTGTAGTACTATAAACACAGCACTGTATAATATGTATATAGTGTCATGCAACTTTTAATCAGATTTTTTTAATTGTTAACTGATTGCACCTTTATTACTTGCCTTTCAACTTCAGTTGAATTTTTTTATTTGGACTAAGGCTTTACTAATTAAAAGATATTTATTTCACTATATACATTCATTTAGAATAAGAGGGATTATGATGTGAATGCCAGCTTGGGTAGTTGAAATAGTTTTAAGTGAAATGATGTTTAACTGTCATCAAAATGTCTCACACAATGAACATTCATTAATTTAATATCATTCCAGAGGGATCAGAAACCCATATTATTCTGGTGGTATCTTCGCTTGTGACAAAGAAGTTCAAGATCACGTTTCCACTATTCAGAACCTTAAAACTCAAGTAAGAATATTTTTACATCTGTTCGAAAACCTAAAAATAGGTTTTCAAACAGAAACCTAAGACCTAATACCAGGTTTTTACCCATACATTATTTGAAGAGTACCTTTATATATTAGCTTGAGACATTATCAATAATGTATATTAATTGGACAGTTCCTAACTATATCATGTTCAAAAAAATCTGTAATACATATGGAATGCATAGTGAATGATGAAAAATATTACATAAAAAAAATTACATTTATATATGACATTAAAAATATATATATATATATATATATTATATATATATATATAATATATATATATAATATATATATATATTATATATATATATGATATATATATATATATATAAAATATTTACTTTTGTCCAACAGAGTAGCCACATGTGTGGAGTGTCGACATTGAAAGCTGCCAAAAATAAACCAGTTTCATTTAGAAGTTTGGATGAAACCGGCATAAGCATGGCTTCCTGTCGACATGGAATTATTCTTGCTGCATTAAATATGTATCAGGGAGAGCTCTACAGTTATGCCCACTATTTGCAAATGAATCGTTTACAAAAATGTCCTTCATATGCCAGGATATCATCTGTAAATACTGGCCATGGGCCTTAAAGGTTTCATCAAGAGAACAGAAGTTCTCAGTTGGGCAAGAAAAGCCTTTTTTTAGGAGTCCTACATGCCAAAGGACATTCTTGGTATTGT
>WNGS01161524.1:11324-22627 GCA_020271785.1 Procambarus virginalis | reverse complement strand
CCTCCCACTGTTACCAATTTCACCTCATTTACAGGTCCATACAGCCACAGTGAGACCTCCCTGCTTCTCCTTCGAGAGCACTGACACTGAGACAGCGCTCTCTAACTCAGAAATCCTTACTAACCTTCAACATCATTTTCAGGACGATAATAGTGATCCACTAATCAAACTCGTCAGAGAACATCAAGAGTTGTTTCGAGATGATCCCAAGAGTGTACTGTGACTCAGCACGACATTCAACTGCTACCTGACACCCAGCCGATTCGCCACCTCTACCGAATCAGCCCGAGCAAGACGGAAGTCATGCGGGCTGAGGTACAGTATCTCTTGGACCATGGACTGGCTACCCCTGTGAGTCCCCCTGGGCCTCACCATGCATCCTGGTACCCAAACCTCACGGCAAAATCCGTCTGTGTACGGATTATAGGAAGTTGAACCAGGTCACAGTGAAGGACGCCTACCCAATACCCAGGATAGACGACATTTTGGATGCCATTGGTAATGCCCGCTACCTGTCTCAGGTAGACTTACTAAAGGGCTACTACCAGGTGAGTTTAACGGAGCGAGCTAAGGTACTGTCCGCCTTTATAAACCCGTTTGGTCTCTACAGGTACAATCGCCTTTCCTTTGGACTCTGCAATGCCCCAGCCACCTTTCAGAGAGCTGTCAAACGCGTCATCCAGGGCTTGGACAACACCTACGCCTATTTGGACGACATCGTGGTAGCATCCAACACCTGGAGCGAACACCTGCTCCAGCTACAACGATTGTTCTACAAGCTCCTGAAAGCCGGCCTCACCATCAATCTGGGCAAGTCCACCTTCGCGAAAGGTAAAGTGCGGTACCTGGGTCATGTTATAGGGAGTGGCAGCCTGGCTCCGTTAAACATTCACATTCAAGCAATCCAACAGTATCCACAGCCTACTACCAGGAAGCAGCTCCTGCGCTTCCTTGGTCTTGCTTCCTATTACCGTAGGTTTGTGAAGAATTTTAGCACTGTGCAACCCCATTAATCACCTTAACCAGTCCCAAGCAACGGTATAATTGGACCAGAGAGCAAACCGTTGCATTCGAACAACTCAAATTCTCCTCTGTTCTAATCCCATTCTCGCCTCACCAGATATCAAGAAGCCTTTCATCCTCCATGTCGACGCCAGTGGTACCGGCATCGGAAGTGTCTTAATGCAGCAGCGAGGCGAGGAGGTTCTACCTGTCAGCTACTACAGTTGCAAGTTGAAGCCTCATCAGAAGAACTACAGTACTATAGAGAAGGAACTCCTGTCCATCGTCCTGAGCTTACAACACTTCGCACCATATCTGCACGGTGCTAGGTCCACTACCATCTATTCGGACCACAACCCTCTGAGATTCTTACATCAAGCCCAATTTAATAACCAACGTCTGCTGCGATGGGCTTTATATCTTCAAGGCTTCAATTAAAGATCTGCTACATCAAGGGGCCTGATAACATCATCGCTGATGCCCTCTCCAGAGTGCATGAGGTAGAGGCAGCTCCACCTCCCACTACCTCCAGTGAACATGACACACCCGAAACAGCAGGCTTCGGGGGAGAGTTGTGACGATAATCTCTTATCAGAGATTTAGCCTGCTATTTCGTATTTCATCACGTCCTCAACAATATACAAGACACGTTTGTAGTGGCTAAACGTATATATCAAGACAGCCACACGCACCTCAACTCCCTCCTTCCCCACCACCAGCACCTGGTCGACGCGCCGAACCCTTCAACTGCCTAACTAGCGACTTGCGGCCATCCAGCTTTCATTGGCCGCCAACCAACACGCCACTCCGGTTCCTCGCCAATCACAAGTCATCGCCAGTTATTGTTGGAGTCCCTTGCGTTTCTGCCAGCCAGAATATCGTGTGCTCTCATTCTATGAACACCTAAGTGACTCACCTTGTGTGGTCAAATAGAGGTTTATAGATAGTGCATATATTCCAGCATTCATATTTTATTTACCTTTGTATGTCAATTCTCCTCCCCCATTAACGTAATCTATTTTCATGTTTATCTATTTTTCCATTGACATTTTTACCATAAGCCAAGATTTTGCATTTACTTCCATTGTGTTTTTTATTGTTATTAAAGTACATTGTTTATTATTGTGTTTTTTTTTTTTACCTTACCACAGATTACCAAACACGCAGTCATTCTTTTTTTTTCTCTTTTTTTTTTTCTTTTTTTTAATATTTAATATGTGGCCCAGCACTGACACCTGCTAGTTGGAAGACTGCCGACCACCATTTCCAACTCGTTACCGTCACAATATATTATATATATATATATATATAATATATATAATATATATATATATATATATATATATAGAATATATAGGAAGAGACATACAGAGAGAGAGATATGTGATATATATATAGAGGTAGATAGAGATAGAGAGATATAAGGAAGAGACTAAGAGATATATATATAATATATATATAGACAGAGATATATATATAATAATATATATAGATAGATATATATATATATATATAGATATATAATATATATATAGAATAATATATAATATATATATAATATATATATATATATATCTATATATATATATATATATGTCTCATTGAATATGACCGCATATTCTGTATTTACTATCTTCTGATTTAGGGCTTCTATCCCTCTAACTATTTTCTTAGCATCAGGGCTTAGCTGAAATAGGAGTTCTCCAAAACTCATTTTCGTAATTTCAGGGTGAAGAAAAGAGGTGAATTACTACAGAATGTATTACACTTATTTATACAATTTGCACAACGTTTCGAACCACCATGGTTCATTCTCAAGTGAAGAGATTTTACAATGCTGGTTGATTTTATACCCGCACTGGGTCAGGTGATAAGACAACAAAGGTGAAAATGTGGGGTGAAACATAAGAACATAAGAATAGAGGTAACTGCAGACGGCTTATTGGCCCATACGAGGCAGCTCGTATCTACATTCAAAGATTAATCCAGTGTAATTGGCCTGTTATGTTGAACATTGTCTTCTGTGTTGGCATCGTTATGTTCCGGTCTTGTCCTTACTCTCATGGTGGGTACAGTAAATAGTTCTGTGATTTGGGTGTTCATGGTAGGTTGTTCTATTCTTATGTGAATTGCTTCAAGAATTTGTAATCTTCTTGCATCTTGGGTTTTGTCTATTATACAGGTATTTTTGTTCAACATTTCTCTTGTTAGGGTGATGTCATGGGCTTGTCTCATGTGATTCCTGGGGGCACCGGATTGAAGATGGCATGTCAAACGCCTCGTCAGCTTGGTCGATGTCATACCTATGTACTTAGATTGAAGGTTACAACCTTCGTGGGGGCAAGTGTACATGTATACAACGTTTGACTGCTGTAGAGGGTTCTCTGTCGGCTTCGGGCTGTTTTTGATAAGGAGTTCGGAAGTCTTCTTGGTTTTGTAGAATATTATCAGGTTTATGTTTTGGTTAGGAGTAATGCTTTTTACTCCTTTACGGATTATTTCTTTCATTATTCTTTCCTCTTTTATATGTTCACTGTGCATTGTTGATTTGTAATATAATTTTATTGGAGGTATTGTGGTTTTTGTTCTAGGTTCTGGATTATACCAACGGTCCAAGTGTCTTCTTATAACAGCGTTTATTTCCACGTTGCTATATCCGTTGCTCACCAATACCTGAGTTATTCTTTCAAACTCTCTACTCACGTTGCTCCATTCAGAGCAGTGGGTAAGCGCTCGACGAATATAAGCATTGAGAACACTGGCTTTGTATCTTTGGGGGCACTCACTTCTACCGTTCAGGCATAATCCTATGTTGGTGGGCTTGGTATATACGTTGGTGCTTAAAGAGGTTCCTGTTTTTGTTATTAGTACATCCAAGAATGGCAGACTGTTATTTTCACTATTTTCATGTGTAAATCGGAGTACTGACTCTCTCTCTAGATGTCTTTTTACGTCAATTAGTTCAGCTGAGTCTTTTACTATTACGAATATGTCATCTACATAACGGCAATATTATATTACAAATCAACGGCTGCTGCCTGAGCACCACAGCCCCCGGCTGCTGCCTGAGCACCACAGCCCCTGCTGCTGCCTGAGCACCACAGCCCCCTGCTGCTGCCTGAGCACCACAGCCCCCGGCTGCTGCCTGAGCACCACAGCCCCCGGCTGCTGCCTCAGCACCACAGCCCCCGGCTGCTGCCTCAGCACCACAGCCCCCTGCTGCTGCCTGAGCACCACAGCCCCCGGCTGCTGCCTGAGCACCACAGCCCCCGGCTGCTGCCTCAGCACCACAGCCCCCGGCTGCTGCCTCAGCACCACAGCCCCTGCTGCTGCCTGAGCACCACAGCCCCCTGCTGCTGCCTGAGCACCACAGCCCCCGGCTGCTGCCTGAGCACCACAGCCCCCGGCTGCTGCCTGAGCACCACAGCCCCCTGCTGCTGCCTGAGCACCACAGCCCCCGGCTGCTGCCTGAGCACCACAGCCCCCGGCTGCTGCCTCAGCACCACAGCCCCCTGCTGCTGCCTGAGCACCACAGCCCCCGGCTGCTGCCTGAGCACCACAGCCCCCGGCTGCTGCCTGAGCACCACAGCCCCCTGCTGCTGCCTGAGCACCACAGCCACCGGCTGCTGCCTGAGCACCACAGCCCCCGGCTGCTGCCTGAGCACCACAGCCCCCGGCTGCTGCCTGAGCGCCACAGCCCCCGGCTGCTGCCTGAGCGCCACAGCCCCCGGCTGCTGCCTGAGCGCCACAGCCCCCGGCTGCTGCCTGAGCACCACAGCCCCCGGCTGCTGCCTGAGCACCAAAGCCCCCGGCTGCTGCCTGAGCGCCACAGCCCCCGGCTGCTGCCTGAGCACCACAGCCCACGGCTGCTGCCTGAGCACCACAGCCCCCGGCTGCTGCCTGAGCACCACAGCCCACGGCTGCTGCCTGAGCACCACAGCCCCCGGCTGCTGCCTGAGCACCACAGCCCACGGCTGCTGCCTGAGCACCACATCCCCCGGCTGCTGCCTGAGCGCCACATCCCCCGGCTGCTGCCTGAGCGCCACAGGCAGAGGGTAATAATTTAGTGGGAGGGTTACCACATGGTCAACAATACACGGGCCTCACGTGATGACCACATGGGCTGGTAGCCCGCTTGGTCCAGTGTTATATAGTCATCTTTATCTCAAGCAGTTTAACATGAAGTAGTTTAGAGTGTGCATGCGGGTGTGCGGGCAGCTCCCTGCACGGCTCTACACACACCTCCACCACAAACATTTCTAAAGCATTATACACTTGTCTGGAGCTGGCCATAAGTGGCCAGCTACAGCTCTGGGCCACAAAATGAGGTCAAGTGTGAATGGCGATGGTAACATAACAAGATGCGTTGGTACGCATTATGTTGCGCATGAGGTTAATGCTCAAGCACCCGGGTTGGGTGCCGGCCACCACGGTGGTGACTGGTGGCCACCACGGTGGTCACTGGTGGCCACCACGGTGGTCACTGGTGGCCACCACGGTGGTGACTGGTGGACATCACGGTGGTGACTGTTGGCCACCACGGTGGTGACTGGTGGACACCACGGTGGTGACTGTTGGCCACCACGGTGGTGACTGTTGGCCACCACGGTGGTGACTGGTGGCCACCACGGTGGTGACTGGTGGCCACCACGGTGGTGACTGGTGGCCTCCACGGTGGTGACTGGTGGACACCACGGTGGTGACTGTTGGCCACCACGGTGGTGACTGTTGGCCACCACGGTGGTGACTGTTGGCCACCACGGTGGTGACTGGTGGCCACCACGGTGGTGACTGGTGGCCACCACGGTGGTGACTGTTGGCCACCACGGTGGTGACTGGTGGACACCAAGGTGGTGACTGTTGGCCACCACGGTGGTGACTGGTGGCCACCACGGTGGTGACTGTTGGCCACCACGGTGGTGACTGTTGGCCACCACGGTGGTGACTGGTGGACACCAAGGTGGTGACTGTTGGCCACTACGGTGGTGACTGGTGGCCACCACGGTGGTGACTGTTGGCCACCACGGTGGTGACTGGTGGACACCACGGTGGTGACTGGTGGACACCACGGTGGTGACTGGTGGCCACCACGGTGGTGACTGTTGGCCACCACGGTGGTGACTGGTGGACACCACGGTGGTGACTGGTGGCCACCACGGTGGTGACTGGTGGCCACCACGGTGGTGACTGTTGGCCACCACGGTGGTGACTGTTGGCCACCACGGTGGTGACTGGTGGACACCACGGTGGTGACTGGTGGCCACCACGGTGGTGACTGGTGGCCACCACGGTGGTGACTGGTGGCCACCACGGTGGTGACTGGTGGCCACCACGGTGGTGACTGTTGGCCACCACGGTGGTGACTGTTGGCCACCACGGTGGTGACTGGTGGACACCACGGTGGTGACTGGTGGCCACCACGGTGGTGACTGGTGGCCACCACGGTGGTGACTGGTGGCCACCACGGTGGTGACTGGTGGCCATCACGTTGGTGACTGGTGGCCATCACGGTGGTGACTGGTGGCCACCACGGTGGTGACTGGTGGCCACCACGGTGGTGACTGGTGGCCACCACGGTGGTGACTGGTGGCCACCACGGTGGTGACTGGTGGCCATCACGGTGGTGACTGGTGGCCATCACGGTGGTGACTGGTGGCCATCACGGTGGTGACTGGTGGCCATCACGGTGGTGACTGGTGGCCACCACGGTGGTTACTGGTGGCCATCACGGTGGTGACTGGTGGCCATCACGGTGGTTACTGGTGGCCATCACGGTGGTGACTGGTGGCCATCACGGTGGTGCCTGGTGGCCATCACGGTGGTGACTGGTGGCCACCAGTGTCGTGGTGGCCACCACGGTGGTGACTGATGGCCACCACGACACTGGTGGCCACCACGACACTAGTGGCCACCACGACATTTGTGGCCACCACGACATTGGTGGCCACCACGACACTGGTGGCCACCACGACACTGGTGGCCACCACGACACTGGTGGCCACCACGACACTGGTGGCCACCACGACACTGGTAGCCACCACGATACTGGTAGCCACCACGACATTGGTGGCCACCACGACACTGGTGGCCACCACGACACTGGTGGCCACCACGACACTGG
The DNA here is from genome assembly GCA_020271785.1 of Procambarus virginalis. Taxonomy (NCBI): domain Eukaryota; kingdom Metazoa; phylum Arthropoda; class Malacostraca; order Decapoda; family Cambaridae; genus Procambarus; species Procambarus virginalis. The sequence goes on along the minus strand of WNGS01161524.1, from coordinate 15,504 downwards.
TGGCCACCACGACATTGGTGGCCACCACGACACTGGTGGCCACCACGACACTGGTGGCCACCACGACACTGGTGGCCACCACGACACTGGTGGCCACCACGACACTGGTGGCCACCACGACACTGGTGGCCACCACGACACTGGTGGCCACCACGACACTGCTGGCCACCACGACACTGCTGGCCACCACGACACTGGTAGCCACCACGACACTGGTAGCCACCACGACACTGGTGGCCACCACGACACTGGTGGCCACCACGACACTGGTAGCCACCACGACACTGGTGGGCACCACGACACTGGTGGCCACCACGACACTGGTAGCCACCACGACACTGGTAGCCACCACGACACTGGTGGCCACCACGACACTGGTGGCCACCACGACACTGGTAGCCACAACGACACTGGTGGCCACCACGACACTGGTGGCCACCACGACACTGGTAGCCACCACGACACTGGTAGCCACCACGACACTGGTGGCCACCACGACACTGGTAGCCACCACGACACTGGTAGCCACCACGACACTGGTGGCCACCACGACACTGGTGGCCACCACGACACTGGTGGCCACCACGACACTGGTGGCCACCACGACACTGGTGGCCACCACGACACTGGTGGCCACCACGACACTGGTGGCCACCACGACACTGGTGGCCACCACGACACTGGTAGCCACCACGACACTGGTGGCCACCACGACACTGGTGGCCACCACGACACTGGTGGCCACCACGACACTGGTGGCCACCACGACACTGGTGGCCACCACGACACTGGTGGCCACCACGACACTGGTGGCCACCACGACACTGGTGGCCACCACGACACTGGTGGCCACCACGACACTGGTGGCCACCACGACACTGGTGGCCACCACGACACTGGTGGCCACCACGACACTGGTAGCCACCACGACACTGGTGGCCACCACGACACTGGTGGCCACCACGACACTGGTAGCCACCACGACACTGGTGGCCACCACGACACTGGTAGCCACCACGACACTGGTGGCCACCACGACACTGGTGGCCACCACGACACTGGTGGCCACCACGACACTGGTGGCCAGCACGACACTGGTGGCCACCACGACACTGGTGGCCACCACGACACTGGTGGCCACCACGACACTGGTAGCCACCACGACACTGGTGGCCACCACGACACTGGTGGCCACCTCGACACTGGTGGCCACCACGACACTGGTGGCCACCACGACACTGGTGGCCACCACGACACTGGTGGCCACCACGACACTGGTGGCCACCACGACACTGGTGGCCACCTCGACACTGGTGGCCACCACGACACTGGTGGCCACCACGACACTGGTGGCCACCACGACACTGGTGGCCACCACGACACTGGTGGCCACCACGACACTGGTGGCCACCACGACACTGGTGGCCACCACGACACTGGTGGCCACCACGACACTGGTGGCCACCACGACACTGGTGGCCACCACGACACTGGTGGCCACCTCGACACTGGTGGCCACCACGACACTGGTGGCCACCACGACACTGGTGGCCACCACGACACTGGTGGCCACCACGACACTGGTGGCCACCCGGCTAAGGACAAGAGGACCTGCAGCAATAATGCACGTCGCCTGTCGACGGAAGCCTGGGGTTCCTTGTTGCAGATAAACACAGTGTTAGGGTGGCGCTTGGCGGCCCCAACCCGGCCTCACACCAAGTCCATTCCATCCAGCGGTCGACCCCAAAGACGCATTCATCAATGTTAACATGCTGTTCATTCAAAATATGAATTGGCTCATATATTTTGCACATTTAGGCATAGGTTAGGTTAGGTGGTTAGATTCTGTTGGCGTTTATTTGTATTTTAAGTGCATGGGTGAAGCATTTACAGCGTTGCGGTTCGAGCAAAAGTGGTCAGCGAAGTACGTGTTCAAACGTCGTCAGTTGTGAGTCAGTCCGGCCTCATAAACAAAGGCCAAAGTGGACAGTCCGTCCTCCAGACCAAGACCTAAAGTGACTCCAGCCACCCCCGTCCTGACACCCGCCCTCAGGCCAGGCTGGTTCAAGCGGCGGCCGCCCCCCTCCCCCCCCCCCAGACCCCCCAACCTCCAGCTGTTGATGAAGGAAAACGGTTTACACACCACTCACAACTGATGACGTTATCTTGAGATAATTTCGGGGCTTAGCGTCCCTACGGCCCGGTCCTCGACCAGGCCCTCTTTATGCCCCACCCTGAACCAGGAAGCAGCCCGTAGCAGCTGTCTAACTCCCAGCTACCTATTTACTCCTAGGTAACAGGTGCATCAGGGTGAAAGAAAAATTTTGCCCATTTGTCTCTGCCTCCACCGGGGATCGAACGAGGAACCTCAGGACACGAATCCGAAGCGCTGTCCACTCAGCTGTCAGACGTTCGAACACTTGCAGAGGAAGTGGTTCACTGAGGAGCCTTGGAGCCACCACGGTGTAAGTGTTCACTCACCTACTACAAGTTATCACCAACACAACCTCAACACCTCACATAACCTACGGTTAACTATGCATGTAATTGTAAAGTAAAATAATATTAATTTATATATGAGAGTTAACCAATTTTTAATACACAGTATGTTATAGGTGATGAATGCGTCTGGGGGGAGCCGCCGCTTGAACCATCCTGGCCTGAGGGCGTGTGTGAGGACGGGGTGAAGACCTACCAACTGCCCACACCTCGCCGCTTCTCCGCCACCAGCAGGCACCAGACATTGTCGTCCAGCCCAAAGATCCAACCGGGAAAGGTGACCAAAGAACATACCCTTGGTCATGACCCCCGGTGATGTGTGCGACGCGGACTGTGTGACTCTGGGCGCCTGTAGAGCAACGCTTGACAGCCAGCAGGGCTGTCGGTGCTGAGCTGTCTGCTGCAGCCTCAACCTTGAACCAGGAGGCGTCCATCTTGAAGCAGCTTCCCCTTGACCTGATCACAGTTACTTATTGTGAGATGAACAACATGTAAACAAAAGTGAACCATGAACAGAATGTGATCAGCCTGAACAAGCAGCTCGGGACCTCTCAGTAACATCGACCATCCTACTATGAACAGCTATAAGCTGCCTTACACACACACACCTCAACCGTTCACATTATTGGTCATATTAATCTGAACACCCAACTCGGAACATCCCAAGAGGTTCACACCGTAGCACAAAGGTGCACCGTGGCGCTCAGGTCACTTACACCCAACCACACAAGTGTCTTGAACCCACACAATTATCATGAACCATACAATTATCATGAACCACACAATTATCATGAACCACACAATTATCATGAACCACACAATTATCATGAACCACAATTATCATGAACCACACAATTATCATGAACCACACAATTATCATGAACCACAATTATCATGAACCACAATTATCTTGAACCACAATTATCATGAACCACAGAATTATCAAGAACACAGAATCATCAAGACCACAGAATTATCATGAACCACAGAATTATCAAGAACAACAGAATCATCAAGAACCACGAATTATCATGAACCACAGAATTATCAAGAACAACAGAATCATCAAGAACCACAGAATATCATGAACCACAGAATTATCAAGAACAACAGAATTTTCAAGAACCCCAGATTATCATGAACCACAGAATTACCATGAACCACAGAACTATCAACAACCCCAGAATTATCAAGAACCCAAATTATCATGAACCACAGATTATCATGAACCACAGAACTATCAACAACCACAGAATTATCATGAACTCAGAATTATCATGACCACAGAATGATCAAGAACCACGTAATTACGATGCGAGAGCATCAGTCAACAGGAGTGAGAGTGTTTAGCATGTCTGGGGGATCCTGTTATGTTGAGAATGATCAAATATTTCCCCTGCGCCCCGCGGACGACTGGAGGTATTATGAACCAGGCAGCGTGTCTGTTCACAGTGCTCGACGGCACCGTAGTGTGGCTCAAGTGGTGTGAGGTTCACAGTGCTGGACGGCACAGTAGTCTGGCTCAAGGTTACTCACCTATTTGTGCTTGAGGGGATTGAGCTTTGGCTCTTTGGTCCCGCCTCTCAACTGTCAATCAACTGTGTACAGATTCCTGAGCCTACTGGGCTCTATCATATCTACACTTGAAACTGTGTATGGAGTCAGCCTCCACCACATCACT
>WNGS01161523.1:19886-32213 GCA_020271785.1 Procambarus virginalis | reverse complement strand
CCTAAAGAAATATTAAAAACTGAGGGCTCTGAACTGTCTCAAGAAAAATTCCAAATCAAGAACATCTGAACAGCCCAAGAGACATTACCAAAATGAGGCCTTTGCTCTGAGCTGGCCCTCAAGAAACAATAAAAGGAGGACCTTGATACGCCTCAAGAAATATTAACAACTTAGGCATCCTGAACTGCCTCAAAAACATTACCAACCGAGGCCTCTGAATACCTCAGAAACCACTACTAAGTAAGGATTTCTAATAACTGCCTCATGAAAACCTACAGTCCTATCATCAGTAAAAAGTTACAATCATTTCCAATGAAACAGAATTCATTACGAAGTCTATCTCAATGAACTGTTACCATCTGTAATCAGTTCAAACAAGCAGTCCATATCAGTTCAAACAGAGGCCTCCTCTGAAGTATCCAGAAACACTTTACAGTGTCCATCATCACCCACACACAGTGCAATTGCCATCAGGAAATCCATTTTGGAATCATTATTTTCCCCTTTTATCAAGGATTATAAACAACTTTTAAGGATTCATTGTTATTCCTAACCACAATTTTCGTATTAATCTAAGGAATAGACTCGAAATTGAGAATACAGAAATAAAACCTTTTAATGACCTCCTTTCAAATTATAATCAAGCCCACCGATATTTGTATAATAAAAAATCTTTTTTACATAAAATAAGTTTGCAAATAAATTTGTGCTATGATAAGGAGGTATTATTCCAAAACCCCAATTGTTTTAATATTTCCGTGGAATATTCCTAATTTCAAACCTTATGTTTATACTGATTCAAATGAAATAGAAGAAGTCCAATTAAAGAACCATATAGAAGCAGTACCTACAAAATCAAAAAATGTAACGAAACAAATTTACATGAACAGACTGTTGATATCATGTTCCAATGCGGCCAGTCAGGATATATTGTTCAAGTTTTCGATTTTATAATAGATTTCCCAACAGAAGAAGAATCCAATCATTCACCGCCATTTTGGTAATGAAACTGAATATTTCAGAAGGTAATAATGAAGGTAGAATGAAACCTCGAGGCTAAGAACAATAATTCATTATATGATACATTTACTAGAATTAATTTAATCCTTTAATGTAGATGGTCGAGGCTGTGGAATAGAAGAATAAAAAAGGAAAAGGGAGTTGGAGAAGGAGCAAGTACAAACAGTAAGAAACAGCAGCCGTGAACTATTGAAGTACCTCTAGAAAGCATTACAAAACAGAGTCTTCAGAACTTACCGCAAAAAAATTACATTCCTCTCAATCAAACCGGATTCTCTGAAATACTTTACAACGAGCAAATTCAATCCATAATCGCTTTTCTAAAACGTCACTATAAATGTCAAGCCGAGCTCTATAATAGTACATGAATTACATCAAGAAATATTACAATCCATCATTGATCAAACATTGCAGTTAGTCATCAGTCAAATAGAGTTCTCTAAAGTACCTCAAGAAGACATTACATCCATGCATCCAACAAACATTTACCATCTGTCATCAGGCAATCCATTTTAAAATTACTATTCACTCCATCGTCCATTTATTGAAGATAAAAATACTTATAAAGGTCTCTTCATTGTTCCCAACCACCATGTTCGGTAGAAAGTACACAAAAAATACGAGCCGAAACTAGACAAGGACATGAATACAACCATGGTCAGACGACTTTCTTTCCAAGTTATAACTACAGCTCACGTAATATTTTCATAATTATTCTGCGTATTACATGTATAAAATATATACAATTCAAATATGATAGGGGATTACTTATACAAGTAAATCCAATATTATATATTTTCATGGGAAGTTCCATATTTTATTTGCTGATATTTACAGATCTAATGAAATAGAAAGAGTTCAATGAAGAGCAATTTAGAGAGCATCACGTATAAATTACAAAATGAAGGAAAACGATTTTACATGAACAAATTGTTGATACCATGTACCCATGCTGCAAGTCAAGATACATTTCATTGTGGATTTTTTATAGATCAGTTCCCAATGAAAGAAAATTCACTACCCCATTTGTGGTTATGAAACTTAAACTCCCAAGACGAGTTAATAATAATGTTGGACTGTAAAAAATGTTGGCTAAGAATATTATTTCCTCAGACACATTTTCTAGCATTAAGTTTGACCATTATGGGAAGCCTGAGAAAGAAGAAACAATAAAAGACTCATCACACGGAGGAGGAGATTAGAAAGACGCCGAGGAGAAGGAGTAGGTGAAGAATTATAAAATGCAGGAGAAGGTGTGGGAGAAGAATTTCAAGATGAAGGAAAAGGAGGAGAGAGCAGGAAGGAGGAATTACATAGATGTCAGGGAGCACGGGAGTGGGAGAAAGAAGTACAAGGACGCAGAAGTAGGAGTCCGAGGAGTATTTACCAAGATGCAGGAGAAGGAGGAGCAGAAGAGTTACAAGATTGCAGGAGAAGGAGGAAGGGGAGACATTTACAAGAGGCAGGAGAAGGATTAGAAGACAAATTACAAGACGTAGGAAAAGGAGAAGGTGGAGGAAGAAAAATTACAAGACGCAGGAGAAGGAGTAGGAGAAGAATCACAAGATGCAGGGCAAGGAAGAGGAGAAGAATTACAAGACGCAAGAGAAAAGGTAGTAGGAGAATTACGAGACGCAAAAGAGATAGAAGGAAAATTACAAACAGCTGAGAATGAGTCCTCTGACGTTACTCAAGTCGTCAGTCAAACGGAATCCTTTGAACTATCTTATGAATTACTTCGAGAATTATTACAATTCTCCATCTGTCAAGCTGAATTCTCTGAACTACCTCACGAATCAAAAAAATACGCCCAAGAAACCAATGAATTCGTCTGTCAAACAGATTCGTCTGAACTTCGAGAATCCAAAATGAAATTCAAACTTGTGGAATCATTATTGTCACCATTTATCGAAGACATAAAAACTTATAAAGGTCTCTTTTTTGTTCCCAAACCACCAATTTCGTATAATCCTAAAAATACTGCCGAAACTAACAAGACAATAATTCAACCTTTTAATAATTATTTAATTATTATGATAAAATCCACAATACTTTGACAATGGTTATACTTCATATTACGTACATAAACTATATAAATTTTAATAATGATAGGGGATATTATACAAAAAATCCAATTATATTAATATTTCCATGGAATTTCCATAATTTCATACCTGATATTTATACAGATCTAAATGAAATTGAAGACGTCAAATTAAAGAACAATTTAGAAGCATCACAAATAAAATTACAAATAAAGGAAAACGATTTGACATGAACAAATTGTTGATATCATGTACCCATGCTGCAAGTCAAGTTATATTTCATTGTGGATTTTTTACGGATAATTTCCCAATGAAAGACTATTCACTACCCCCCATTTGTGATTATGAAACTTGAACTCCAAGACGGTAATAATGAGGTGGAATGTAAAATGTTTGCTAAGAATATTAATTTAATTCCTCAGACACAGTTGCTAGCATTAATTTATTGTGAAAGTCGAGAAAGAAGAATCAACAAAAGAATCACACGAAGGAGTAGAATTACAAGACGCAGGAGAAGGAGTAGGTAAAGAATTACAAATGCAGGAGGAGTAGAAGAATTTCAAGACATAGGAAAAGTAGGAGGAGGAGGAGGAGAATTACAAGATGCAGGAGGAGTGGGAGGGGAATTACACAACGCAGGAGGAGTTAAGTTACAAGATGCAGGGGAAGGAGGAGCAGAAAAATTACAAGACGATGGAGAAGGAGGAGGAGAAGAATTACAAGACGCAGAAGAAGGAGTAGGAGAAGAATTACAAGACACTGGAGAAGGAGGAGGAAATGAATTACAAGACGAAGGAGGAGAATTACAAGACGCAGGTGAAGAGTAGTAGGAGAATTACAAGATGCAGGAGAAGAACCCCAAGCAGAAGGAGGAGGAGGAGAAGAAAGAGTGAACCCCAATCAAAAAGGTAAAAACTTCACAAACAGTAGGAGGAGGAGAACCACAAACAGTTGGAGGAGAACCACAAACAGTAGGAGGAGAAGGAGGAGGAGGAGGAGGAGAATCACAAACAGTAGGAGAGAAGGAGGAGAACCCCCCACCAAAAAGATAAAAACTAGATTCAGCTACAAGGAACAAAACGTTCCTGGACTCTTTATACATAATCTTGACCCTATAGGTCATCAGTAGTTATCTCTCTGATGACACTGTTGCCACCTACACCCTGCTAAGTCACCTTTCCTATGTATACACACAATAAACATTTAATAAGATGAAACCAAATTCTATCTTTTTTATTAAGTATATAATAATAATATTATTAATATATATTATATATATATATATATATATATATATATATATATATATATATATATATATATATATATATATATATATAATTATATATATATATATATATATAAATATATATATATATATATATATATATATATATATATATATATATATATATATATATATATATATATGTCGTACCTAGTAGCCAGAACTCACTTTTTAGCCTACTATGCAAGGCCCGATTTGCCTAATAAGCCAAGTTTTCCTGAATTAATATATTTTCTCTAATTTTTTTCTTATGAAATGATAAAGCTACCTATTTCAATTTTGAAATTTTGTTCATTCAATTGTCAATTTTGGTCAATTTTTTTTGTTATTGGAGTTAAAATTAACGTAGATATATGACCGAACCTAACCAACCTACCTAACCTAACCTAACCTATCTTTATTGCTTAGGTTAGGTTAGGTAGCCGAAAAAGTTAGGTTAGGTTAGGTTAGGTAGGTTAGGTAGTCGAAAAACAATTAATTCATGAAAACTTGGCCTATTAGACAAATCGGGCCTTGCATAGTAGGCTGAGAAGTGCGTTCTGGCTACTAGGTACGACATATATATATATATATATATATATATATATATATATATATATATATATATATATATATATATATATATATATATATATATATATATATATATAATTATAAAAATAGAATAGCGTTTAGCTTTAAATATACACTCAACCAGACCGCATAGTTAGATTAGACATGTGTAAATTACGTTGAATGAAAATGAAGATTCAAATAGCATATACATAACTGAACTCTCTGTTTTTTTAGAAGGTATTTAATAATAATAATTAAATAATAATAATAAAACATAATAATAGTCATAATTAATAATATTATTATTATGTACTTACTAAAATAAAAGAAACAGAGAGTTTAGTTTTCCAGGCCGCAAAGTTAAATTAGACACATGTAGTTTATTTTAAAAGTAACTGATTTGATATAATCTTCATATTATCCCCCTTTCTTACAATGTGTGGATTTGTTACAGGAGTTTCATGTACGATGGAATCAATTGTGTAAGTGGATTTCCACAAATGGATGTCAACATGAAAGATATACACATTTCCAAGCAATTTAATAAGAGTCAGTCGATTCACCAGCGAATCTTCTTAGTATTGGCATTTGGAGAATGTGTAGTGGTTTATTAGACTGATAGAATGCGACATTTTTAGTTCATTCCAGAAAGTAGGATGGGTTTCAATCCATCTGAGAAATTTATAAGCAGTGATCATGTCCCGAGTTATGAACAATACCTTCTACTCTAGCTTTCTGAGGATTCTTTATGAGATGAAATAGTCGTAATCTATAAACATCTTCCAATATTAGATAAAGTTTACTCCTCTAATTTTTGGCCCTCCCATAGGGTCATTTTAATTTATTTAATCGGGGAGATAAAAGGCCCGGGTATTTTTATTCTGTGGTATATAAAACATTACAAATGCATATAAAACTAGCGATTTGTATATAAAATTAAGGAAAAATTACTAGGGGTTAAAGACACATGACTTTTTTTACTTAGACATTATATGAGGAAGTAAACATAATCAACTTAGATTACATGAAAAATCCTTCCACGTAAACAAGTTGAAGAACGTGTATCAGTAAATTTCAGATTCAGCCTAAGGCACTCTATCCTTTTGAGGTTTATAGCCTAAAACCTAGTTTCATAAAACTGTTTTCTCATTATATATATTTAAAAATCATAATATGCAGTATATATCTGGCGCAAAGTATACCTGATTTAGTAAATATAACTAATACAAACTTCTATATTTTTCCTCCATCATCCTATTCCACACCTTTTAAACAAGCTATGACAAATATTACTGCTTGCGTGGATAGTTGAATTCAAAAATTGTTATATGAGGCAAATGTGAAACATGCAAATTTATATAATAGAAAATAATAATAATAATANAGATATATATATATATATTATATTATATATATATATATATATATATATATATTATATATATATATATATATATATATCTATATATTTATATATATATATATATATATATATATATATATATATATATATATATATATATATATATATATATATATATATATATATATATATATATATATGTATGTATCCCTTCCTGTCAATGTACCCTTACCCGTCTTCTCTCTACGGAGGACGGAGAGGGGGACGGACACGTGGTGACCAAGGTCCTACACTTCAACCAATTTCAACGTGGATCACGATGTCTGAGCCAGCCACGACTTGAACTATATAGGTATGAATACCTGCAAGAAGAACCGTATCTCCTTCATTCCAACACAATGAACGTAGAAAGGTGCGTTGTCTGAGCTTTGTGTATGGCGAGAAAGGTACAGTGTATGGGCGAGGGTGAGGGGAGGGTCGCCGATGTCTCAGTGCCGCCACCCACCAGCTCCCAGGCGGGGTGCGGTGGGATAAGGGAGTGATCGGGGAGGCTCTCGAGCTGCCTACAGTGATGTTAGTCGAAAGTTAGTGCGTTTATAAGCAAATCGGTGAGTGAAGTGTTAAAAACAAAGTGTACTAGTGATTTCCCCGAGTGTTGATAGTATGTAACAAGTGTGACGGCAGCCTCCCTTGCGTGCCCCCCCTCCACCAACCCGCCCGCCATCTTCCCCCACCCCGCTACCTGCGCCTGACCCAGCCAGCCGCTCATCAACACACAGCCTACCCACACACGGTGCCCAAGCCATGTCCAACTCCCCAAGGAGGGTAATGCTTGCCGTGTTTCTCTCCACCCGGGAAGGAGAGGGTGCACTCAGTGGGCAGCCAGGCGTCATCACATCTAGGCTTGGCACATGTCGCACCTGACACACACAGCTTCTTTCCCTCTTTCCAGTCAAGAAGATGAACACCCGAGAGGAAACTGTCAAGTGTGTGACAGACGGTATCGTCTCAATGAAGATGGAACTGTACGCTATCATTCTGTCAATTCAGGTGGTTGTCTAGGGTCTAGGCGCCTGCCCCGGGACAGTGACGATGGACGACCTGCTGCAGGGGCGAGAAACAATACCTCCCTCAACTTCATTTCAGCAGACAATCTGCTTGAAGCAGTCAAAGCGACGTCCACCAGGACCTTGCCCCACATCCCCAAGGTTGCCCATCACCAAGCAGCAGCCAAAATCACCAGTCTGCTGATAAAGGTCAACAATGCTCCCAAAACCACTGGATCGTGGCACAATCTCCTTCTTATTAGAAGAGGGCAATACCACAGGTGCCATCAGAATCATGGCCAGCGATGACACTAGGAACGCAACGACAGCAGAGGCTCTTCAAGACAAACACCCACCCAGAGCCCCAGACAGCAGCAGGGATCCCCAGGAAAACAATGCTGACATAGAACCCTTGACTGTTCGAGAATCTGAGGTGTACAAAGCAGCCATGTCTTTCCCAACACGTTCAGCAGGGGGCTTTACAGGCCTAAGACCCCAGCACATCAAACAAATGCTGAACCCGGTGCTTGGAGATGCTGCAAAGGACCTTCTAGTGGAACTTACCAGATTCTCCAACATGTGTTTGGCTGGCGGCATCCCTGAGGACATCAGGCCTGTCTTTTATGGAGCAGCACTAAGTGCTCTAAAGAAGAAGGATAGGGGAATCAGGCCCATTGCCGTTGGCATCACCCTCCGACGCCTCGTAGCCAAGGCTGCAGTGAGATCTATCACTCAGGAAGCGGCAACCTTGTTGAAACCTCTTCAGCTTTGGTTTGGGAGTCCCCTAGGCTGTGAAGCTGCAGCACATGCAGCGCGGGCTTACATTGCTGGTCTCCCGGGCCAGAAGGCACTAGTAAAGCTTGACTTCAAAAAAGTTTTCAATCAAGTCAGAAGAGATGCTGTCCTCAGGGCTGTACACAACCATTTCAGTCCCCTTTACCCATACATCCGATCGTGCTACAGTGGGGACTCTAAGCTTCTGTTTGGGGAGCATGAAATAAACTCCTGTGAAGGTGTCCAACAAGGTGACCCCTTAGCCCCCCTCCTTTTCTGGTTAGCTATCACAGAGGTCACTGATAGTCTGACAAGCGAGCTAAACATGTGGTACCTGGATGATGGCACGTGCTGGAACACCGGAAACCATTTTGGAGGATATAAGTAAAATCCAGGAGCAGGGAGCAGCCTTAGGCCTCATTCTCAATGAATCCAAACGTGAAATAATCTCCCGCAACCCAGACATCACTGGGCAAATACAAAATGTTCTTCTAGACATTCTCGTTGTCGAGCCACCGGACTGCACTCTCCTGGGTGCACCCATTGGGCCACGAGCAATCAAGGAGGTCCTGGCTGCAAAAATCACTGATCTAAAGAGAATGCTGGACAGGATTGACAAGGTTGATGCCCATGATGCTCTCTTTCTCCTCACAAGATGCCTGTCTCTCCCTAAGTTGACCTACTTTCTGAGATGTTCTCCATCCTAGAGCAGCCCTAAGTTAAATGTGTATGACACCCTTCTGAGGTCCATGCTGGTGAAAGTCCTGAACCTGCCATTGGACGACTCTCAGTGGGAGCAAGCAACCCTTCCTGTAAGACTCGGCGGCCTTGAAGTCCACACAGCCTCCCAAATTGCTCTACCAGCCTTCCTTTCCTCCTCCCATGCATATAGATAGATACAGAGATGTCTTAAATGCAACCCTGAGAGATTCAGTAGGAATACACGATCCTGCTTTCACTGAATGTTCAAATCAGTGGGATGTTCTTGCAGCCCCAGCAACCATTATAGAGTCAACAAAACAACACAAACAGTCTGGCTGGGACCACCCTCTTGTGGAAAAAGTAGCTGATGCCTTGCTCAGTGCAGCATCAGAAAAGGAGAAAGACTGCCTCAGAGCAGTGAGTGCCCCCCATGCAGGAGACTTCCTCCTGGCAGTACCCATGTCAGCAATGGGCACGCGCCTAGATCCAAAATCCCTTCATGTAGCAGTGGCCCTCCACCTTGGTGCCCCAATTCACACTGAATACAAGTGTATTTGCAACAGGGTGGAAGCAGACCAATACGGACTGCATGGGTTGCATTGCAGAAGCACAAAGGGCTGGCATGCAAGACACAACGAGGTCAATGACATCATCAAGAGAAGCCTCGTCTCAGCTAGGTCCCCAGCGGAGAGAGAACCTCGCATCCTAGGGATCCAAAACCCGGATTTCCCTGAACCTCGCCCTGATAGCATCACCATATTCTCCTGGAAGAAGGGTAGACAGTTGGTGTGGGACTACACATGTGTATCCACCCTGACTGACACCTATGTATACTTCGGTGTTGATCAAGCAGGTGGGGCAGCCAACCACAGGAAAACAGCAAAATCACTCAAGTACAGGCGACTGGAAGGTCAATACCTCTTTATTCCCATAGCGTCTGAGACACATGGCCCCTTGGGCCAGTCTGCCTTGGCATTTCTCAAGGAATTGGGCCCCAAGCTCATTGACGTCACCAGAGACCCAAGGGCTTCCAGTTTTTTGTTTCAGCGCCTCAGTGTGGCGATCCAGAGGCGAAATGCCTGCTGCGTCCTCGGTTCCTGTCCAGAAGTGGAGGAGCTTCAAGAAATCCATAACCTTTAGGCATTTTTTGTATCAACCAATGTATATCTTGTAACCTTTAAATACACAATAAAGCAAAGAAAAAAAAAAGGAAGGGGGTGGTAGAAGAAAACCACAGAAACTGTATTGGAGAGGACCTACATTCCCTCTAATGCATTATGTGTGGTTTCCTCCAAGGCTATGGGTCCCCTTTCTTCCAGCCAGAGGTGGTAATCCCTTCCCTATATATATATATATATATATATATATATATATATATATATATATATATATATATATATATATATTATATATATATATATATATATATATATATATTATATATATATATATATATATATATATATATATATATATATGTCGTACCTAGTAGCCAGAACTCACTTTTTGGCCTACTATGCAAGGCCCGATTTGCCTAATAAGCCAAGTTTTCCTGAATTAATATATTTTCTCAAATTTTTCTTATGAAAAGATAAAGCTACCCATTTCATTATGTATGAGGTCAATTTTTTTTTATTGGACTTAAAATTATGTTGATATGACCGAACCTAACCAACCCTACCTAACCTAACCTAACCTATCTTTATAGGTTAGGTTTGGTTAGGTAGCCGAAAAAGTTAGGTTAGGTTAGGTTAGGTAGGTTAGGTAGTCGAAAAACAATTAATTCCTGAAAACTTGGCTTATTAAGCAAATCGGGCCTTGCATAGTAGGCTGAGAAGTGCGTTCTGGCTACTAGGTACGACATATATATATATATATATATATATATATATATATAAATATTATATATATATATATATATATATATATATATATATATATATATATATATATATATATATATATGCGAACAAGCCTGAATGGTCCCCAGGACTATATGCGAATGAAAACTCACACCCCAGAAGTGACTCGAACCCATACTCCCAGGAGCTACGCAACTGGTATGTACAGGGACGCCTTAATCCACTTGACCATCACGACCGGACATAAGGAAGTGATAGCCTGAGCTATATGAACCACTTCCCCGCCGGCACTTGGATGGTTATCTTGGGCATAGCATTTTATCAAATCACCTCATTTTTGGGGGCATTTGGATTAAGGCGTCCCTGTACATACCAGTTGCGTTGCTCCTGGGAGTATGGGTTCGAGTCACTTCTGGGGTGTGAGTTTTCATTCGCATATAGTCCTGGGGACCATTCAGGCTTGTTCGCATTTGTGTTCCTCACGTGTTGCCCCAAAAATGAGGTGATTTGATAAAATGCTATGCCCAAGATAACCATCCAAGTGCCGGCAGGGAAGTGGTTCATATAGCTCAGGCTATCACTTCCTTATGTCCGGTCGTGATGGTCAAGTGGATTAAGGCGTCCCTGTACATACCAGTTGCGTTGCTCCTGGCAGTATGGGTTCGAGTCACTTCTGGGGTGTGAGTTTCAGTTGCATATAGTCCTGGGGACCATTCAGGCTTGTTCGCATGCATATATATATTATATATAATATATATATATATATATATATATATATATTATATATATATATATATATATATATATAAGCACATACTTGCATGAACCACAAGAGAAGATTAACAATCTTTAGACAACACCCACCAGTGGGACTCGAACCCAAGTCCCACTGGTGGGTGTTGTCTAAAGATTGTTAATCTTCTCTTGTGGTTCATGCAAGTATGTGCTTATAGCATAGACACGACTTCTCCCACATTGACAGTGGCTTGATGAAAAATGCTTGAGTAACCCCTCACTAATCTGGTGCCCTTGGGAGGTGGAGATATTTGAGGTAAATACTTCGAAGTCTCTATCTCTTTTAAGGGTCTGACTTGGTGTAGTGGGTTAAGGCATACTAGTTATGACAGCTATTGGAAGATAGTTGTGCTTTCTGGGTTCGAGTCCCACTGGTGGGACTCGAACCCAGACCAAAAAAAAAACAAAAACCAGAACCCAAAAAAAAATCAAATTAAATAATATTTAATTAATTGTTAAACATGAAAATATAACAAATTTCTGTGCCACTCTCTCCCAGTGAAAACCAAACGTAATGTTGACAGTGCTAAAGATAAACAATTCTATTATTTATATTATTATTATTGTAATTATTATTAATATTAAAAGTAGTAACAGTAAGAGTAGTAGTATTAGCAGTAGTAATAGTCGTAGTAGTATTAGAACTAGTAGGAGTAGTAATAGTGTTAGTAGTTGAAGGTATATCAATAAGAATATTATTATTAATATTAGGAGCAATATTGTCAGGTAATGATAATGACGGTAAATGTGTCAGGGGTGGTGTTAAAGCTTGTGTTGTGGCCAAAGGATAAGTATTATCTTCGAAATTAATAATGGTTGTTGATAAGTGACCTATGAACTTCTTCATTGTCATCATTACCTAATTTCTCCTCTGATC
>WNGS01161521.1:94160-110094 GCA_020271785.1 Procambarus virginalis | reverse complement strand
TGCATTATGCAGGTGATAGAGTTTGTGACATCTTTGATACACTGAAGATACTGGTGGTGCAAAGATTATGACACTGCCAAAGCCAAATTAACTGAGCATTTCAAACCAAGGCAAAATACTGCTATGGAAATTATGCATTTCAGAGAGCAAAACAACTCTCTAATGAACTGTTGATCAATACCTACCGCTTGCAGGGTTTGCAACCCATGTGAGTTTTGCTGATGTTGACAAAGAAATCAAACAGCAAATATTGAACATGCACATCTACACGTCTTCGTCGAAGAGCTCTAGAACTTGTTGATGATGAAAGTTCTCTTACCAATACTGGATATGGCTCGTCGAATGGAAGATGCTGCACGTGATGCTCGTGTCATGGAGTGCAGTGCCAACAACGGTTCTGCCACTGTTACTAACAGTCATGAAGTATGTAAGGTTCAGGGAGTACACCATGATCATAGAAGATATCATGCCAAACTAACATTAAATTGAGCCGAGAACCACATCACAACTGGAGTCATGAACAAGACTCAAGCAGTCACAACGACTCACATCAGAGGTTGTCAACAATAAATGTTACAATTGTGGAGGAGACTACCCACACCAATATATGTTTGTCCTGCACAAGGTAAAAGTGCTATGAGTGTAGAAAACTAGGTCATTTTGGTGCTATGTGTCGTTCCGCACTAAAGAAACCACAATCAATAAATAAAAGCAATGTACGAGGATCAAGTCATAGGGTCGAGGTGGCAAACACAATTTGCACCTCAATCAAGAATGTAATAATATAAGACAAACAACATTTCATTACAACCAGTCTCAGATGACAGTGAATGTGATTATATTTATGAGTACAATCAATCACAGAATGGAATGATCTTCCAAACAACCCAGAGACTATAGTATACATTGCTGGCATTTGTCTCAAAATTCTCATTGACACTGGATCAAACATTGACACCATTGCTGAGTGCCACTATGAAAAATTTAAAAAACAGTTACCAAAGCTTGAAAATACAATGGCAAAGCCACTGCCTATGCTTCAAAGGTAGCCTTACCAGTGATTGGAACTTTCACTGCAGAGATTAAGTCAAAGAATGCAATGCTCATTACTACATTCCTGTGTTAGGAATGCAAAGGAGTCTTTACTCAGTTACAAGACTTCAACCAAATTGGGGCTACTTCAGCTTTCTAATGCTGTAGCAGTGGAATCTGCAAACAATGTTGATGCTATTGTTGCTGAATTTTCTGATCGGTTTAAATCCATAGGTTGTTATACTGATAGCAAGGTACATCTGCATATCAACCCAGATGTAATTCCAGTTGCCCACCACATCGCCGACAACCATTCCATACTCGCAAGAAAGTCGATGCCGAACTGGATAGGCTGATAGAACTAGATATCATTGAACGGTAACAGGCCCAACACCATGGGTAAGCCCAATTGTCACTCCACCAAAGCCGAAGAATCCAGATGAGATACGCATTTGTGTAGACATGCGTGTTCCCAACAAGGCAATAATGCGTGAACGCCATCCTACACCACTGTAGATGATATGATTTACCGCTTGAATGGTGCAACTGTATTCAGCAAGTTAGATTTAAACAAGGGCTATCATCAGCTTGAACTTGATGATGAGAGTCGATTCATCACAACGTTTACGACACATCGAGGTCTGTATAGGTACAAGCGCCTGAGTTTTGGTATTAACAGTGCTGCTGAAGTATTCCAGCACATCATCAGCCAGTATTGCAAGATATACCTAATGCTGACAACATGTCTGATGACATCATTGTTTATGGCCGTACCCAAGCTGAACACGACAAAGCTCTTCGTGCAACATTGCAACGCTTACGAGAAAAGAATTTGACGCTAAGCCGAGCAAAGTGTGAGTTCAATCAACATAAAATTGAATTCTTTGGACATGTACTTAGTGACAAAGGTCTGTCTCCAGATCCTAAGAAAGTTGCAGATATCAAGAATGCTGCACCTCCTTCAACATCCACTGAAGTACATAGTTTTCTGGGAATGGCAAACTACTGTTCTCGCTTCATTCCAGATTTTGCTACCATTACGAAGCCTCTACGTGAGCTCCTGAAGAAAAATGCATCATGGTACTGGAGCGATGTCGAGCAAAATGCATTTGATGCTGTGAAAGATGCACTAGTAGAAAATGCGACTGCTGCATACTTTGATCCATCAATGGACACTGAGTTAACGGTGGATGCTAGTCCTGTTGGTTTAGGTGCTGTGTTAGCCCAACACAAACCTGGTCAACCAGATTCAAGAGTAGTAATTGCCTACGCCAGCCGTTCTCTCACAGATGTTGAGCAACGATACAGTCAGACAGAGAAGGAAGCTCTTGCTCTTGTATGGGGCTGTGAACACTTCAATGTGTATCTGCTTGGTGCACCCTTTACCACGATAGTCACTGACCACAAACCGTTGGAGACCATCTTCAATAATCCAAAGTCCAAACCACCAGCTCGCATTGAGAGATGGGCTCTTCGTCTGCAACCATACAACTTTACGGTGAAATACAAGCCGGTGCAGGCAATCCCGCTGATTACATCAGTCGACATCCTGCCAACAGTTTCACCATCACCAAGCATCAGCAAGTTGCCGAGGAATATGTACACTCTGTAACCTGTGATGCAGTCCCTAAGGCTCTCACTCTTGATGAAATCCGTACTGCAACCCTAGAGGACCCAACTCTGCAAGCAACAGTGGATGCATTGACTAAGAAAAAGTTTCCACGCATCCCACCCTCAGGAGTTGACCAAGATGCATTCAAAGCACTTGAACGCATCCAGACAGAATTAAGTGTTACGCAACAACGCGACACCGTGCTGCGAGGTACTCGTATCGTCATTCCAGCTGTTCTCCAGCAACGTGCTCTGAAGCTTGCACATCAAGGACACCAAGGTCTTGTAAGGACCAAACAGCTGCTACGAGAAAAGGTGTGGTTTCCTGGCATTGATCGTCAAGCTAAGGACATGCATGATGCCTGTGTCCCTTGCCAAGCTGCAGTGGATACTTCAAGACCAACACCTCTACAACCTTCACCACTACCTGCTGCACCATGGATGGAAGTATCGATGGACTTCTGTGGACCGCTACCAACTGGAGAGTACTTGATGGTAGTCATTGATGATCACTCACGTTATCCAGAAGTAGAAATCATCACTTCCACATCTGCAAAGGCTGTCATCCCGAAACTCGACAAGATCTTTTCAAACTTTGGCATTCCTGAAGTTGTCAAGACGGACAATGGACCGCCATTTAATGGACAAGACTTTGTCAACTTTGCTGAGCATATTGGATTCAAACACCGCCGTGTGATGCCACTACATCCTCAAGCAAATGGAGAAGTAGAGAGATTCATGCAACCTCTCATGAAAGCTGTACGCTGTGCTCATGCCGAAGGACGATCCTGGAAACAAGCTATGTATGCTTTTCTCAGGAACTACCGTGCAACACCGCATGGAACACTGGGCAAGTCGCCTGGCGAACTTTTATTTGGACGTCCTATGAGAATCGCACTACCTGTCATGCCAGCCAAGGTAACGGATAAACGTCTCGCTCAGAAGGATGCACTACCAGGGCAAAATGAAAATTGCTCATGATCAACGTGCAAAGGAACAATTCATAAAGGTTGGAGATACTGTTCTCGTTAAAAAGAAAAAGAGGGAAAGCTAGATATGCCGTATGATACAAAACCATATAAAGTGATTAGTGTAAAAGAACTATGGTAACAGCGAGTAATAGAGATCATAGTATAACACGTAATATGGCTTATTTCAAAGTGATTCCAAATAGTGTAGAAAATGATGAAGTGCAAAGTCGTGCAAAAGAAAAGAAAAAATGAGTTATAACTCGATAAACAATTCATCGAGGGATATTCTTGTATTAAGGACTCTCGTCCAAACGTCATGTTAAACGCCCTACACGATATGATGATTAATTGTGTTCCTATGTAATGCAAAGTATTTACTTGTTATGCTAAACTAAATTTAATATTGTTTGAATAATGCAGATCTCTCATTCAATATTTTGTAACTTTGTATTACAGTTTCTTTCATGTTTGTTTAACATTGCATATGTATTTTTAACATTGAAATCCTTTGTGGTAAAGATTGTTTAAATTCTTGTGTGTTTAATTAATGTTAAATGTATGCAATATCTCTTGATATGTTAATAACTTACTTTGTGTCAATAACTTTGCTTTGTGCTACAAGCATGGTAGACATCCTGTATTCATTCTTTTTAAAGAAAAGGAGGGATGTCATGTTCACAGAAAATGGTACCATCCGTTTTCTATGTGCGGCGGCTGGACGCCACTAGAGGAAACAAGAGCGCACAGGACGCCTGCCAAGCTTGGGAGCTACTCTATCATGTAATCGTTTAATATTAAAGTCAGTAACCAGGAATGACTTTACATCAACCTTACTACCAAGACTATCTCAGCTATACACAGACACCACAGTCACCTTAGATTTCAGCTGACCCGGGCCCCTCGCAGCCTGGGAATCGACTATACTTGGTTTCTAATTTGTCCTCGATTCCCCGTTTATTTAACTTTTCCCAACACACTATTCAACCTTCCATGCTTACGTATATTCACTGGCCTCACGCCAACATCTTATTCACATACTCTCACAGTGCTTTTCACCGTACCAAAAGATTACTCTATTCTTAATAATATTTACTGTGAATGCATTCACTTGATCACTGAACTTTTCTTTATATCTATACTTTCTCTCACAGAGATATCACTGGCAATCACTTCACGTATATGATATTATTCAGTACACAGGCATGTCATATATAAATCAGTAATCAAATTTCAGGCATATATATATATAAATCATGAAGATCAATACACAGGCATTTATATCAATAGATCATAGAGATCAACACACAGGCATTTATATCGATAGATTATAGAGATCAACACACGGGCACTTATATCAATAGATATAGAGATCAATCCACAGGCATTTATATCAATAGATCATAGAGATCAATCCACAGGCATTTATATCAATAGATCATAGAGATCAATCCACAGGCATTTATATCAATAGATTATAGAGATCAATCCACAGGCATTTATATCAATAGATTATAGAGATCAATCCACAGGCATTTATATCAATAGATCATAGAGATCAATCCACAGGCATTTATATCAATAGATCATAGAGATCAACACGCAGGCATTTATATCGATAGATTATAGAGATCAATCCACAGGCATTTATATCAATAAATCTTGGAGATCAATACACAGGCATTTATATCAATAGATTCTAGGCTCATAGCCTAACACCAACATCTGGTTTGCTACCAATATATATAATAATAATAATCACAGGAGATTAATAATAGTCACAGTAAATTCTTTGATGAATCTTGGTGCTTGCACACACCCACACATAGATATATATGTAAACCGATACTGTGAGCGCTCTGGGCAGGCTCACCGCACACTGTGCTCTCTGTGACTTAAACTCAAGTGAGACTTGCTCACGACATATAAAATATCCTGACAAGAAAATATATAGCTAACTAAAGGGGAAATGGGAGGGTAACTGTAAACACCTACTTCACCTATCCTAGGATGACAGTTGGGTTGTAGCTCCTGGTCCAGGCTCTCGCCTCGTTCACCATCCAGAAACACAATCCCACGCCTTAGGATGTCGCGTCTCGCCGCTTCTGTACACAGCAGGTCCGTGCTCCTTCCTCTACAGTACGTCGCAGGGTTGAAGTCGGTCTCCTGGCCGTCAACTTTCCTCCCAACTACGGCAGCCAGCCTACGTCTCGGCGGTCGTCGCACGTTTCCCAATTAGTCCTTGTCACTGTACTCCCAGAGGAACTGCCTCTCACCACTACGAAGTCACTGTGAAGTTATCAGCCGTCCCGGACGACACTGCTTAAGCTCCACACGCACAGCACCCGACTTCAGAGCACTTGAAGCTCACTAACTGTCAATTTCCTCGTCGTCTAGATATATCGCTAGGTATTTGGGAAGACTTCTCGACGTGCTTGCATCCAACTGTTGACTCGTAGGGTTCCACGAAGGTGGGGTTACTGTCAAACTTGATAGGATCGTCGATCACACGTTCAACCTGGTTGACAGGGCAGTCAACTCGGTTCACTCACGGTGGGTTGGCTCGGCCACTAAGCTGCCTCTTATACTGGTGAACTGCCAACGACGACACACGTCGATGCCCGGCCCACTTCTTGCAACACACCTGTCCCTGAGCACTTGTTGCTCAATATTCTGTCAATTCCTTATCTGAGCCACATCTGGGTTGCAGGAAGACCTCACAGAGTGCGTGCCAACAACTGGAGACGCTTACATCCACCGGAGTTCGGTAAATCCGTCACTCTGACAGGACGACCGATCGCGCGTCCTACCTCTCGGACGTGTCGTGAAAGACTGATATCGCCACGGCGCCAACACGGCCGGCCCCCCCATGCCTATGTGACGTCACTTTTCCCAAAGTTGGTTTTCATTGGCTCCCAGTGCCACGTCGCTGACGGTGACCAATCTGGCGCCACTGACGTCACACAGTTTTGGCGGGAGAACAGACTCGCCAGCGCCATATTGGCTCCCTAAAGGGCCTATCCCACAGGCCAAAATGTTTTTATTTCACAAATTTCTCGGCTCATCGAGAATACTGTTCTCTCCCACATATGTTCAATTGATGCCTGCAATGTAGAGAACGCTCGGGAATAGTGGACATGACTCTTACAGCAGGCGTGGGAGAATTAGAAGGGGGGGGAACACCGTCACATCTGTAAGCTCATATTCCTCATATGTTCACTGTGTTCATTCCCTTACATATTCTCCACTTTTCATGTTCTTTGTTTCTTTTAAACCAATTGTTTCTTCTGTTCAGTAAGCAGTTCTTCGTCAGATGTTATCAAGAACATTACACTACTCCCAACAAACGTTGTCAGTCACCCAGTTTTATTTTGCAGAACTACGTCAATGTAATTCTCTTTATCAACTTAATATTTCTTACCGACACTGTTCTTTAAAAAAAACTACGCCTTATTTCAGTACAAATGTACCAAGACAAACCTTTCTTGTTGTTTTAAGTAAAATTACTTGTCAATCAACTGAAAATAGTCACATTCATCATCTTGTCTTGTCATTTCTTAATTAAAATAACACTTCGCTTAACTGAAATAGTGAAGATTAACTTCTTTCAACACTTTCATAATTACCATTTAAAGATGACATCAAGTCCTTGTCGTGCAGACAAGCAAAACACAGTAACACGATGCTACACTTCTCAGTGCTAATCTGTAACACTGCACAACAAATCGCAACACAACACAATCGTAATTAATAATCACATAAATATTAATCAATAAACACAGTAATTACATACAGAGGGAATCACAACAGGTAACCCCTTACCTCTCTGGAATCACTGGTTTCTCCTGAAATTCTCTTCTCTAACCTCTTGCCCGAAACGCATTGCGTAATATTGGCTTTAGGCATTGTATGTACTAGCTCTATCTATAAATCGATCCACTTATGTAAAATCACTTTATGTATGTACCTTTCCTGAATAAACATATTTATATTTATTTATTTATTAAATGAGACAATACATACATGGAAATCTCTACACAGGACGGTATAATAATGAACCAAACAAATCAATATACACACAATAGTCCCCCCTTGACACTTTAAGTGTTCTCTGGTGTATTACATACACAACATGGGGGACTCAACCACACTAGTTCCCTCCAAAGTACTGTGGGTGCCTTCCCTGAACATGTGTGTTTCCCATGTAAAGGGCAAGAACGGCTGAACGTTTTAGGACACCGTTCAGCCAGATGGCTGAACTGTGTTCTAGAACGTTGATTTAACGTCAACCAGAGAAACTTCAGCACAAAATACAGAAATATGAGTAATTTAGACCGGCCTTCTCATGCACTTCCACATACATATATACAGACACTGAATACTGCAGTTGACTGAAGATCACCCAAACTTTCTCCACACGTGGAGCATGACCCGGTGGTGACACTGGGTTCTGATCAGGTAATGACGAGTCTCTATCACCTACTTAAAATTATCTGTTAGATTAAGGACCTGCCCGAAACGCTGCGCGTACTAGTGGCTTTACAAGACTGTAAATACTATGCTATGTATTCTCACAAACCCAATGTATCTTTGTGTATAGAAATAAATAAATAAAAAATAAATAAATAAATAAATAAATAAATAAATAAATAAATAAATAAATAAATAAATAAGTAAATAAATAAAATAAATAAATAAAAGTCTGGTAGGCTGCACGGTGTGGCGCAGCGCGGCGAGGCGAGCGGTGCAGGCTCCCTCAGCTGACAAGACTGGCGTGTGAGGGTTCCCAAACACGAGAGCATTATTTTCTCACTCAAACGTGAGAGGTGAGAGCTGGCCCTCAGCTCTTGTGAGGAACAGAGAGTTAACGCGTACAGTGCGCGTTATCGCCGTGATAACGGAATTTGCTTGATGGACCCGTGCTGATGGAACGATGATAAATGAGTTACTTAATATGTCCCTCTTAGGCGGTGTTTCTCGCAGTATGGCCGAACTGCGGGAAGACACGTCTGACAAGCACAGCGACAGTGACAATAAATCCCGAATGTGAGGCAGGGGCGGGCGATGCTTGTCCCCCCTCTGTTCTATGAATCCACCAATCAGAGGAGAGCGCGGCACTAGCCAAGGAGCCTCGACCAACCTCAGGCCTTCCTCTTGTCACGTGATGCACAGGTGACGTCATGGCCTCCAGCCAATGTTTATAGAAGCGCTGAGAACCATTGACCTGTGTGTCCTCAATCATCCTCCTCACCCCCTCCCTCTCTCTGAACCAACTTAAATGTTGATTCTATCTGTGGGTGTTTTCTTTTTTTTTACTGTCACGACTGCAATGCGTTCGTCGCCAATGTACATGTGGCAGACGCTTCACGAAGCTGTCGGAATTAGCAAAATAGAAAATACGAGAGCAACCGTACAGGGCCTGGGAGCAAGGTCGAGTTAGAGTCCTTGTGGGTCTCTTCTCAGACTAGCCTCACCTGGTCCTGCTCCACGTTGGTCGTTGGAATCTCCTCAATGATGTAACACTTTAAGGGACTCCTAGGGTCCTCATCAAATTTATAGTTTAGTGACTTACAGGCAACTCGGTGTTGAAGACACTTAGAGCTGAAGGCTGGAGTAATATTAGCAGTATTCAGAAGTGGTTCAACGGAAACACCGCATAAAGCTTAACAGTAGTTTATTTACTAACTTAACCACTAATACACAGGGTGCTTGATTTACTTTCGATTGGCGTCAGCAAAGCTATGGTTGCATTAGCGAGACTCTTGACGTCTGGCTAATCGACTCGTATCCACTCGTGGAGAAACACCTAACTTAACACAGTTGACAGCCAATCACTAACACGGCAACCTAACTGCCGGTATGCAAAGGGATCACAAGAGTTCCAACCGGATACTCGGTAATGATGCTATGCAATAAATCAACAAATATGTCAATGGGACAGGCATAACATGCACAATAATAATCACACAATAACTAAATGTGTGGTGTATGTGAAGCTCACATTCACAGACGAATGAAATGCTGTGATACCACACAGATAAACACGCATTCACCGTCGATTCACCTATAACCTGCGACAGGTATAAGAAGGTGAGAACTGTGGTTGATCCCTCAGATCAACACAGACACAATAAAACAATGACAAGATCTTGTACTTACAGATAAGGTACCTTTCCTTACGCACTCACTCAGACTCGTTTATACAAGCACTCGTAGGTGGCCTGATAGCTGGTTTCGCTCGTAGACACGGAGGGTACTCGCAGTATCTTGAGATGATTTCGTGAGTAGGGGCGTGCTGTATGCTTAACAGACAGACACACGCGCACACACTGGCACTGGCGGTGCTAAGGTGGTGACGTCACGTCAGAGTGAGGGCGGCGGCTGGCGTCGGCTGGCGTCGGCTGGCGGCGGCTGGCGGCAGTACCATGCACTACACTGTACACTGTGGTAAAGTCACACACAGATTACTTAGGCGGCGGCACTGCCTTAGTTCACTCTGAGTCACTCAACGATCTTTGTCACCAGGGGTTACCTGATACCAGTCTGTTTCGCTCTGGAGATTTGTCACTTTAGGCTTCTAAACAATATATTCCCACTCGTGATTCTGGCGAGTGTGTGGTATATCGCAAAGACGCTGAGTTAACTTGACGGTGAGGGATAGACGGTGATCAGTCTATTGGCCGGTAGAACAGAACACGTCCTCTTCGTATGGTCTCTCTCACGTGAATGAGTTTGCAAGGGTGCCGGGCATCTCGTGGCACACAACACAAAAGAAGTTACAATTTGACCAATAGCATTGCAACAAATGAGCGGGAACCAATCATATTAGCTCGTTCGATGAGCAGTAGCAGGAGTGACGTCATGAACACGTCATAGCTGTTATTCTCCATGCGCTGGTTGAGGTTGACCCCAGAGGTCAGACACTGCTGGCGCCTTCCCCTCTCACACTCTCCTCCAGGCCATGTACTCACTGACCCTATGGTGGCAAGTATGCTTAGCTCCCTGTATCTACTTTGTGCCTGGACATACGGCGGCCTCCGTATCATGAAAGTATTCCTGGTTAAATGGGCATTCTGGAGACACCCAACATACCAGATCACTATCCAGGATTAAGAGAGATAGGCTTTGTGCACGAAGATCAGTGCACTGTGCACTGCAATGAGCCATTCAAGTCAACTGTGGGAGGATCTTGGGAGGCATACTCCCACACTATCCTAATGGCTGTAACTCTTCTCACAGAAAGGCTACTGCGACCTCCATAGTCTTGCAATTAAGGATGATAATGAGTCACTTACAATTATTGTATCAAGTTTGGAGACTTGTACACTTTTAAGTGCAAGAAGCAAGGCAAATAGTTTGGTCTGAAGGGTAGAGGCCCAGTTGTTTATACGGTCTCCCCACTCAAAATATAAGTCATCGCCCATTGTCAGGTCAACTGCACTTCCAGTTGCACCCGTGGGGCGGTGTAGGGAACCATCAGTGTATATGATTTGAGAGAGAGAATGCTCTGTGGAGAGAGCATCAATATGGCTTAAGGCGTTGAGCTTTGCCTCAAGGCATGGCAGTCAACTGCTGGCAGCCGTGGAGTGAGGACGTTTACCGACCCTCCGTGGCTGTTGGGGTTGTTTGCCATTTTGGTCGCCAGGTGGTGTGGGCGTCTCTGCCCTCCCAGTTTTGTTGCCTGCCTGGCTGCGTGTTGACGTGGCGGTTCTGCCATGGGAGGCCATCTTCCCTCTGTTGTGCGTGTAAACTCCGTGGGCCTAGAGTTCACGAGTAAGGCTGGATATGCGATCATTGAGATGGTGATGTGACATGCTTCATATCCCGGTGGAGGCTATCTACCGTGTTGAGCTTGTTACGGCCCACTGGGTGGTAATCAAGTTCGTGAGGGAGGAGGAGTACCTGGATTTCCTCCGTCGGTACGAGGGGCGTACGTTGCCGTTGCCAGATGATGCCGGCTCTGTGGCGATCTCGGACAGCAGTGGTGCCCTGACTTATGTCAGTGTCCATGTGCGCCCCTGGAGTTCCCTAAAGACCTCCTCCGGCGCTACTTCGGGAGGTATGGGGCAGTTGTCAGTGCGCGGGTGAACACGCTCTCCTCGGAGAGGTATGCTGGAAGGCGGACGAACATCCGTGCCTTGGGTATGCGCCTACGGTCAGATATACCGTCTTCTGTCCGGCTGCTGGGTTACTATGTCCGGGTGTATTATGCCCGACAGCCCCGTACCTATTTCCAGTGTGGCCAGTTGGGGCATCAGGCTGCCGGTGCTCTGAGGCCCCTGCTGCTCCTTTCAACTTGTTCAGGGAAGAGGATTTCCCGCCGCTCCCTCAGGGCGAGGATTCCGGAGTTGAGGAGGTGCGGGTCCTGTTTGCTGCTGCTGAGGGCCCCCACCCCCCTGCGTCGCCCGACGGACCTCGGTGGTTGCTGTCCCTCCTCCGGGTGTTGCGGTGTCATCGGCTGGTCTCCCTGCTCCCATCCCTGTTCTCACTGTTCCGGAGGGCCTTCCTAGTGCGCCCTGTGTGGAGGCACTGTCTTCTCCCGCGTCTTCGGCTGCTACGCCTGGCCTGTGTCAGTGCCTCCGGTTCCGGGTGTGCTGGGTGGGTCCGGCGCTTCCCACTGTCCCTGGCCTGGTACCCCATGTGGTTGAGGATGCTGCCGTCCTGCGACATGCTACGATTCGGCCGGCTTGTGTTGCCCGTATCTCTGAGTCAGCCTCCGGGTCTGACGATGTGCGACCTGTGCCTAAGCGTTCCCGGCGTTCATCTCAAGCGTGGGCCGACGTTGGCGAATTCGGCGATTGTGGATCTTCCAGCGGTGGTGGGATGGCTCCGGGTGTGTTGCATACTACGGTGGTAGCAAGAGTGCATTTGCCTGAGGATGCTGGTGCCGGTGTTTCGGCCTCTGCTTCAGGTATGGTGACTGCGGCTCCTGCTTTGGGGGCGTCGCCTGCATCGGATGGTTCAAGTTCTACGTGGGGGTGGTCCCTCTGCTGAGGTTGGGGTTGAGCGTGGTGGCCTGGTGGTGGTGTTGAAGAAGACTGCTCGCTCTGGGATCATGTTATCCCTTCCTCGGTCCCCGTTTCCTCGGCGGCGGTCTCGACGCCTCTTCCGTCTTCGGCCGTCTCTTCAGTGTCTCCTGCAGGCTCGGTGGAGGTGTTGCCGTCTCGTCACCCGTCCCCTGCTCCTGTGCGTACGGCGGCGCGGCCGTCTAGGCAGGCCTCATATGCTTCCTCAGTGTCGTCTGCTTCCTCTAGGAGCATGGATTATGCTCCCTGGCATCGTTATGCGACTTGCCTCGGCGAGCTTCTGGATTGGCCGATGCCGCCTGATCTGGAGGTTCCTGAGTTTATGCAGGCCTCTGTGCGACAGTGGAATCGTGTCCCTTCCAATATGGAGTATTTGGTTTGGGAGGCCTATAGGAGGAAGTATCCTAAGGATTTGTACCCTGAGAAATATGCTCTGCCTCTGAGTCCTGTGCTCCTCGCCTGTGATTTTTCTTTTGTTTTTTTTCATATTGTGTGTTGTGGGTTTTTTCCATTTGTGTGCATGGTTGTGTGGGGTGGGTTCTGTTTCCTGGTCCCTGCATGCTCCGATTTGGTTTTGTGGGTTTTCTTTGTATGGCTTGTGTGTGTGTGTGTGTGTCCGGTTCCTGTGCGGTCCGGGGTTTGGTTCTGTGTGTATGTTTGATTGTGAATGTCATGTTTTTATTGTTCTGCTTTTTGTGGTTCTATGTTTTTATGGTGCTGTTTGTGCGCTTGTTTGTGTCGTGTTGAGTGCCCATCGGGCTGTTGGCGTGGCCCGGTCTGGGTTTCTGCTTTTTGTTGTGTTTTGCCTTTCGCTTGTTATGCATTTTATTTTTCCTTTCTTGTTATTATTTTTATTGTAATTATTATTATCATTTGATGTGTGTTCCATGCTTATCTGTTCCTATGATTCTGTTATACTGTGTGCCCCTCTGGCTGTGTTGTTTACCCTCTTGTGTTCTGTGTGTGTGCCTCTCCTCTTGTTTCTTGTGAGGCCGGTAGTTAGTTGTGTGTGTTCTTGCTTAAATCCATTTATTTGATATTCAGCTAATAGTTCTCTATTTTCTACATTCATCCACGTCTTGGTAAGTGCAATAATATCTATTTTTCTGTGCAGACAAGAGCATTTAAATAGTTTATTTTGTTTCTTAGACTTCTACTGTTAGTGTAATATACCCTAAGTGTATTGTATTTTGAGGCTCTTTCCCTGATCATTTTGCCAATATGTTTCTCCCACAAACACACTTTTATTACCTCTTTCCTCCATATCAATTCCCATACCACTATCTGCTAACAGTTTTAACCCAAACCCAAACAAACGCATCTAATCACTGGTTCCAACGAGCTCGCAACAACAACAACCCCAGCACTCGATAGATGCACCCCATCCGGAGGATACATTTTATTCTTCCATAGAAGTGCTCCCAGTTATCTATGAAATATATTGCATTTGATTTGCAATATCTTTCCACCGGCAATTTACACCAAAGGCCCTCGACAACCATTCATTTCCAACTCCTTTCTTGGAAGAATGCCATATATGATCGGGATTCCTCCCTTGCTCCTAACTAATTCTATGGCTTTGCTAAATTTCTGTATCAGTTCCTCACTCCTAACTCGTCCAACATCATTACCCCCTGCACTAATACAAATAATGGGTTTGTTCCCATTTCCCGTCATAATATCTTTCATGTTGTCAACAAAGTTTACCAGTCCCTGTGGTGCAGTGGTAAGACACTCGCCTGGCGTTCCGCAAGCGCTTTGTCATGGGTTCGTATCTTGGACGGGAGGATTTACTTGGCGCAAATCCTTAGCTGTAGCCTCTGTTTAACGCAACAGTAAAATGTGTACTTGGTTGTAAAAACGATTCTTCGCGGCAGGGGATCGTATTCCAGGGACCTGCCCGAAACGCTACGCGTACTAGTGGCTGTACAGGAATGTAACAACTCTTGTATATATTTAAAAAAAAAAAAAAATATCTCCAATTCCAGCTCCCGGATAGCAGACCCTTAACCTGCCCCCCCCCCCCCCCCACTATCTCTGGCAGAAAACGTCCTGTCTGAATACCTCACCTGGGACGATGACAGGTTGGCTAGTTTAGCTGTTACCAGGCAGGATGTAATTAAACTATTTCACACAGATAGATATATTAGACGACGAGGGGGAGTAGCCATATATGTTAGAGACAATTTGAAATGTAGTCTCAAAGAGGGGAATCAAAACTGAGCCACATACATAAACTATTTGGATAGAATTAAACGAAAGAGCAGATAATCATATAATAGGAGTTATATATAAGCTCCAAACTTAAACAGGATGGAAGCAAAGCGCCTATGGCACACAGAAATCACAACAGCGTGATGCATCAAATGAACAAATCCACAAGGGCCGTGACGAGGGTTCGAACGCAGATTCTATTATGAGAGAGTAATAGAGCGTCACCAGGGCAAGCTACATAATGTCTCATCTTAGAAAGAATGCCAACAGTTTTAGAAATTTTTTTTTGCTATATTTAGAATGTGTCGCTGGAAATTCAGCTTGTTATCGATGAGGACACCAAGGAATTTGCCATCAACTTTACTACTGATTTGTATATTGTTTATTCTTAGATTAATTTCATTTGAGGATTTATTACCAAACAAAATATAGAAAGTTTTCTCAATGTTAAGGGTGAATTTGTTAGCTGTTAACCAAAGATGGACTTTATTTAGTTCAGTATTCACAATGACATTTAGAGCAAGATAATCAGGACTGGAGAAAATGAAAGTTGTGTCATCAGCAAATAAAATTGGTTTGAGGTTTTGAGAGGCATGTGGAAGGTCATGAGGACCTTCCAAATGAGAAAGATGAGATGAGAAAGAGGAGAGGGCCAAGTATGCTGCCCTGAGGAACACCAATGTTGATGGGCAGGGTGGGAGAAATGGAATTATTCACAGAAACATACTGGAGCCTGTCAGTAAGGTAGGACTGAAGGTATTGCAGGGAGTGTCCTCTGACTCCATAATGATGTAATTTAAGAAGAAGGTTTTGGTGGTTGACAGTGTCAAAAGCCTTACGCAGGTCCACAAATAACCCAACAGGAAACTCATTTTTATCAAGAGCTGTATATATCAAGTTAATCATACTAATAAGTGCATCGTTAGTGCTTTTATTGGCTTTGAAACCATATTGGCAAGACCTAAGTAATTGTGTTTGACTAGATATGAGTAAAGCTGCTTGAAGATTAGCTTTTCAAATATTTTAGACAAAGTTGGCAGAATTGAGATAGGTCTGTAGTTGTTGACATCAGTGAGATCACCA
>WNGS01161521.1:76341-86486 GCA_020271785.1 Procambarus virginalis | reverse complement strand
AAACAGCTCTACTCTTATCTCGCAAAATTCGACATTCTTAGCCCCTGTCAGTTTGGCTTCCGCTCCCAAAAGAGTACCAACGATGCAATTATTAGTCTCCTTTATAATTTACTCAGCCCTTGACAAAAATGAGTTCCGATTGGACTCTTCATTGACCCGAGAAAAGGCCTTTGATACTGTTAATCACAATTACCTCTTATGTAAACTCCATCATTATGGAATCCAAGGCCATGCACTGGACTATATCCAACTCCTACTATAAGACATCCAATGTTGTAGCCATCAATAATATAACCTCTCCAACTCTACCAATAACCGTTGGAGCTGCCACAGGGCAGCATCCTTTGTGACTCTCTTCTATTTCTTATATACATCAATGATCTGCCTAATGTCTCTAACATTCGAAACCTATTTGTTTGTTAATGATACTACCCTCATGTAGATAATTTTCAAATATTTTTGATAGAATGGGTAGGTTTGATATTGGTCTATAATTGTTTATGTTTGCCGGATTACCTCCTTTATGAACTGGCGTTACTCTTGCTTTTTTAAGGATATCAGAGAAGGAATGACACTCAAGGGATTTGTTGAACAGCAGAGCTATAGGTGGCGCAATGGCTTGGGAGGCGCTCTTGTATACAATGGATGGGATTTCACTGATGTTCCCAGCTTTGGTTTTTAGTGAGTGTATGATGGACACAACATCTGTCAGGCTGACTGGTGAAAGGAGAAGAGAGTTTGGATAGCTGCCTGAGAGATATGTGTTGATATGTGTCTGAGTCTGTGGGATTTTACTGGCAAGGTTAGCACCAATCGATGAAAAGAAGCTATTAAATTCATTCGCCATTTCTAAATCAGATGACGGTGTAAGGCCATCCTTAGAGAGTGTTATCTGGTTGTGGGAGTGTTGTTTAGTTTCTAGGATATTAGAGATGGTATTCCATGTGCTTTTCATGTTGCCTTTTGCTTCTTTGAATCTAATCTCATAATATGAAAGTTTAGCTTTTCTTATGATACTGGTAATTCTGCCAACTTTGTCTAAAAAATTTGAAAAGCTAATCTACAAGCAGCTTTACTCATATCTAGCCAAACACAATATACTTAGGTCTTGCCAATATGGTTTCAAAGCCAATAAAAGCACTAACGATGCAATTATTAGTATGATTAACTTGATACATACAGCTCTTGATAAAAATGAGTTCCCTATTGGGTTATTTGTGGACCTGCGTAAGGCTTTTGACACTGTCAACCACCAAAACCTTCTTCTTAAATTACATCATTATGGAGTCAGAGGACACTCCCTGCAATACCTTCAGTCTTACCTTACTGACAGGCTCCAGTATGTTTCTGTGAATAATTCCATTTCTCCCACCCTACCCATCAACATTGGTGTTCCTCAGGGCAGCATACTTGGCCCTCTCCTCTTTCTCATCTCATCTTTCTCATTTGGAAGGTCCTCATGACCTTCCAAATGCCTCTCAAAACCTCAAACCAATTTTATTTGCTGATGACACAACTTTCATTTTCTCCAGTCCTGACCATCTTGCTCTAAATGTCATTGTGAATACTGAACTAAATAAAGTCCATCTTTGGTTAACAGCTAACAAATTCACCCTTAACATTGAGAAAACTTTCTATATTTTGTTTGGTAATAAATCCTCAAATGAAATTAATCTAAGAATAAACAATATACAAATCAGTAGTAAAGTTGATGGCAAATTCCTTGGTGTCCTCATCGATAACAAGCTGAATTTCCAGCGACACATTCTAAATATAGCAAAAAAAATTTTCTAAAACTGTTGGCATTCTTTCTAAGATGAGACATTATGTAGCTCGCCCTGCCCTGGTGACGCTCTATTACTCTCTCATAATAGAATCTGCGTTCGAACCCTCGTCACGGCTCTTGTGGATGTGTTCATTTGATGCATCACGCTGTTGTGATTTGTGTGTGCCATAGGTGCTTTGCTTCCATCCTGTTTAAGTTTGGAACTTATATATAAATCCTATTATATGATTATCTGCTCTTTCGTTTAATTCTATCCAAATAGTTTCTGTATGTGTATCAGTTTCTGTATCAGGAGGCCTGGTCGATGACCGGGCCGCGGGGACGATAAGCCCCGGAAGCACCTCAAGGTATCCTCAAGGTAAGGTATGTGGCTCAGTTTTGATTCCCCTCTTTGAGACTACATTTCAAATTGTCTCTAACATATATGGCTACTCCCCCTCGTCGTCTAATATATCTATCTGTGTGAAATAGTTTAATTACATTCTGCCTGGTAACAGCTAAACTAGCCAACCTGTCATCGTCCCAGGTGAGGTATTCAGACAGGACGTTTTCTGCCAGAGATAGTGGGGGGGGGGGGGAAACAGGTTAAGGGTCTGCTATCCGGGAGCTGGAATTGGAGATATGTTTTTTTTTTTTTTTTTTTTTAAATATATACAAGAGTTGTTACATTCTTGTACAGCCACTAGTACGCGTAGCGTTTCGGGCAGGTCCCTGGAATACGATCCCCGCCGCGATGAATCGTTTTTACAACCAAGTACACATTTTACTGTTGCGTTAAACAGAGGCTACAGTTAAGGATTTGCGCCAAGCAAATCCTCCCGGCCAGGATACGAACCCATGACAAAGCGCTTGCGGAACGCCAGGCGAGTGTCTTACCACTGCACCACAGGGACTGGTAAACTTTGTTGACAACATGAAAGATATTATGACGGGAAATGGGAACAAACCCATTATTTGTATTAGTGCAGGGGGTAATGATGTTGGACGAGTTAGGAGTGAGGAACTGATACAGAAATTTAGCAAAGCCATAGAATTAGTTAGGAGCAAGGGAGGAATCCCGATCATATGTGGCATTCTTCCAAGAAAGGGAGTTGGAAATGAATGGTTGTCGAGGGCCTTTGGTGTAAATTTGCGGGTGGAAAGATATTGCAAATCAAATGCAATATATTCATAGATAACTGGGAGCACTTCTATGGAAGAAATAAAATGTATCCTCCGGATGGGGTGCATCTATCGAGTGCTGGGGTTGTTGTTGTTGCGAGCTCGTTGGAACCAGTGGTTAGATGCGTTTGTTGGGTTTGGGTTTAAACTGTTAGCAGATAGTGGGTATGGGAATTGATATGGAGGAAAGAGGTAATAAAAGTATGTGTTTGTGGGAGAAAACATATTGGCAAAATGATCAGGGAAAGAGAAGAGCCTCAAAATAACAATACACTTAGGGTATATTACACTAACAGTAGAAGTCTAAGAAACAAAATAAACGATTTAAACGCTCTTGTCTGCACAGAAAAATAGATATTATTGCACTTACCAAGACGTGGATGAAGTAGAAAAAGAGAAACTATTAGCTGAATATCAAATAATGGATT
The DNA here is from genome assembly GCA_020271785.1 of Procambarus virginalis. NCBI lineage: Eukaryota > Metazoa > Arthropoda > Malacostraca > Decapoda > Cambaridae > Procambarus > Procambarus virginalis. The sequence goes on along the minus strand of WNGS01161521.1, from coordinate 83,111 downwards.
TAAGCAGAACACACACAACTAACTACCGGCCTCACAAGAAACAAGAGGAGAGGCACACACACAGAACACAAGAGGGTAAACAACACAGCCAGAGGGGCACACAGTATAACAGAATCACAGGAACAGATAAGCATGGAACACACATCAAATGATAATAAAATTACAATAAAAATAATAACAAGAAAGGAAAAATAAAATGCATAACAAGCGAAAGGCAAAACACAACAAAAAGCAGAAACCCAGACCGGGCCACGCCAACAGCCGATGGGCACTCAACACGACACAAACAAGCGCACAAACAGCACCATAAAAACATAGAACCACAAAAAACAGAACAATAAAAACATGACATCACAATCAAACATACACACAGAACCAAACCCCGGACCGCACAGGAACCGGACCACACACACACACACACAAGCCATACAAAGAAAACTCACAAAACCAAACCGGAGCATGCAGGGACCAGGAAACAGAACCCGCTCCACACAACCCACCCCCACAACCATGCACACAAATGGAAAAAAAACACAACACACAATATGAAAAAACAAAAGAAAAAATCACAGGCGAGGAGCACAGGACTCAGAGGCAGGAGCATATTTCTCAGGGTACAAATCCTTAGATACTTCCTCCTATAGGCCTCCCAAACCAAATACTCCATATTGGAAGGGACACGATTCCACTGTCGCACAGGGGCCTGCATAAAATCAGGAACCTCCAGATCAGGCGGCATTGGCCAATCCAGAAGATCGCCGAGGCAAGTCGCATAACGATGCCAGGGAGCATAATCCATGCCCCTAGAGGAAGCAGACGACACTGAGGAAGCATATGAGGCCTGCCTAGACGGCCGCGCCGCCGTACGCACAGGAGCAGGGGACGGGCGACGAGACGGCAACACCTCCACCGAGCCTGCAGGAGACACTGAAGAGACGGCCGAAGACGGAAGAGGCGTCGAGACCGCTGCCAAGGAAACGGGGACCGAGGAAGGGATAACATGATCCCAGAGCGAGCAGTCTTCTTCAACACCACCACCAGGCCACCACGCTCAACCCCAACCTCAGCAGAGGGAACCACCCCCCACGTAGAACTTGAACCATCCGATGCAGGCGACGCCCCCAAAGCAGGAGCCGCAGACACCATACCTGAAGCAGAGGCCGAAACACCGGCACCAGCATCCTCAGGCAAATGCACCTCTGCCACCACCGTAGTATGCAACACACCCGGAGCCACCCCACCACCGCTGGAAGATCCACAATCGCCGAATTCGCCAACGTCGGCCCACGCTTTAGATGAACGCAGGGAACGCTTAGGCACAGGTCGCACATCGTCAGACCCGGAGGCTGACTCAGAGACACGGGCAACACAAGCCGGCCGAACCGAAGCATGTCGCAGGACGGCAGCATCCTCAACCCCATGGGGTACCAGGCCAGGGACAGTAGGAAGCGCCGGACCCACCCCAGCACACCCGGGACCGGAGGCACTGACACAGGGCCAGGCGTAGCGCCGAAGACGGGCGGGAGAAGACAGTGCCTCCACACAGGGCGCACTAGGAAGCCCTCCGGAACAGTGAGGACAGGGATGGGAGCAGGGAGACCAAGCCGATGGCACCGCAACACCCGGAGGAGGGACAGCAATCACCGGAGGTCCGTCAGGCGACGCAGGGGGGGGGGGGCCTCAGCAGCAGCAAACAGGACCCGCACTCCTCAACTCCCGAACCTCGCCCTGAGGGAGCGGCGGGAAATCCTCTTCCCTGAACAAGTTGACAGGAGCAGCAGGGGCCTCAGAGCACCTGGAAGCCTGATGCCCCAACTGGCCGCACCGGAAACAGGTACGGGGCTGTCGGGCATAATACACCGGATGTAGTAACAGCAGCCGGACAGAAGACGGTATATCTGACCGTAGGCGTATACCCAAGGCACGGATGTTCGTCCGCCTTCCAGCATACCTCTCCGAGGAGAGCGTGTTCACCCGCGCACTGACAACTGCCCCATACCTCCCGAAGTAGCGCCGGAGGAGGTCTTTAGGGAACTCCAGGGGCGCACATGGACACTGACATAAGTCAGGGCACCACTGCTGTCCGAGATCGCCACAGAGCCGGCATCATCTGGCAACGGCAATGTACGCCCCTCGTACCGACGGAGGAAATCCAGGTACTCCTCCTCCCTCACGAACTTGATTACCACCCGGTGGGCCGTAACAAGCTCAACACGGTAGATAGCCTCCACCGGGATATGAAGCATGTCACACATCACCATCTCAATGATCGCATATCCAGCCTTACTCGTGAACTCTAGGCCCACGGAGTTTACACGCACAAACAGGGGGAAGATGGCCTCCCATGGCAGAACCGCCACGTCAACACGCAGCCAGGCAGGCAACAAAAACTGGGAGGGCAGAGACGCCCACACCACCTGGCGACCAAAATGGCAAACAACCCCAACAGCCCGGGGGGTCGGTAAACGTCCTCACTCCACGGCTGCCAGCAGTTGACTACCATGCCTTGAGGCAAAGGCGTTGAGCTTTGCCTCAAGGCATGGGTAAAACTAACCTGTCTCACGACGGTCTAAACCCAGCTCACGTTCCCTATTGGTGGGTGAACAATCCAGCCCTTAAGCCATATTGATGCTCTCTTCACAGAGCATTCTCTCTCTCAAATCATATACACTGATGGTTCCCTACACCGCCCCACGGGTGCAGCTGGAAGTGCAGTTGCTGACAATAGGCGAGACTTATATTTTGAATGGGGAGACCGTATAATCAACTGAAACCTCTACCCTTCAGACCAAACTATTTGCCTTGCTTCTTGCACTTAAAAGTGTACAAGTCTCCAAACTTGATTCAATAATTGTAAGTGACTCATTATCATCTTAATTGCAAGACTATGGAGGTTGCAGTAGCCTTTCTGTGAGAAGAGTTACAGCCATTAGGATAGAATCAACATTTAAGTTGGTTCAGAGAGAGGGAGGGGGTGAGGAGGAGGATTGAGGACACAGGTCAATGGTTCTCGGCGCTTCTATAAACATTGGCTGGAGGCCATGACGTCACCTGTGCATCACGTGACAAGAGGAAGGCCTGAGGTTGGTCGAGGCTCCTTGGCTAGTGCCGCGCTCTCCTCTGATTGGTGGATTCATGAAACAGAGGGGGGACAAGCATCGCCCGCCCCTGCCTCACATTCGGGATTTATTGTCACTGTCGCTGTGCTTGTCAGACGTGTCTTCCCGCAGTTCGGCCATACTGCGAGAAACACCGTCTAAGAGGGACATATTAAGTAACTCATTTATCATCGTTCCATCAGCACGGGTCCATCAAGCAAATTCCGTTATCACGGCGATAACGCGCACTGTACGCGTTAACTCTCTGTTCCTCACAAGAGCTGAGGGCCAGCTCTCACCTCTCACGTTTGAGTGAGAAAATAATGCTCTCGTGTTTGGGAACCCTCACACGCCAGTCTTGTCAGCTGAGGGAGCCTGCACCGCTCGCCTCGCCGCGCCACACCGTGCAGCCCACCAGACTTTTATTTATTTATTTTATTTATTTACTTATTTATTTATTTATTTATTTATTTATTTATTTATTTATTTATTTATTTATTTATTTATTTATTTATTTATTACTATACACAAAGATACATTGGGTTTGTGAGAATACATAGTATTTACAGTCTTGTAAAGCCACTAGTACGCGCAGCGTTTCGGGCAGGTCCTTAATCTAACAGATAATTTTAAGTAGGTGATAGAGACTCGTCATTACCTGATCAGAACCCAGTGTCACCACCGGGTCATACTCCACGTGTGGAGAAAGTTTGGGTGATCTTCAGTCAACTGCAGTATTCAGTGTCTGTATATATGTATGTGGAAGTGCATGAGAAGGCCGGTCTAAATTACTCATATTTCTGTATTTTGTGCTGAAGTTTCTCTGGTTGACGTTAAATCAACGTTCTAGGACAACGTTAGCCATCTGACTGAACGTTGTCCTAAAACGTTCAGCCGTTCTTGCCCCTTACATGGGAAACACACATGTTCAGGGAAGGCACCCACAGTACTTTGGAGGGAACTAGTGTGGTTGAGTCCCCCATGTTGTGTGTGTAATACACCAGAGAACACTTAAAGTGTCAAGGGGGGACTATTGTGTGTATATTGATTTGTTTGGTTCATTATTATACCGTCCTGTGTAGAGATTTCCATGTATGTATTGTCTCATTTAATAAATAAATAAATATAAATATGTTTATTCAGGAAAGGTACATACATAAAGTGATTTTACATAAGTGGATCGATTTATAGATAGAGCTAGTACATACAATGCCTAAAGCCACTATTACGCAATGCGTTTCGGGCAAGAGGTTAGAGAAGAGAATTTCAGGAGAAACCAGTGATTCCAGAGAGGTAAGGGGTTAGCTGTTGTGATTCCCTCTGTATGTAATTACTGTGTTTATTGATTAATATTTATGTGATTATTAATTACGATTGTGTTGTGTTGCGATTTGTTGTGCAGTGTTACAGATTAGCACTGAGAAGTGTAGCATCGTGTTACTGTGTTTTGCTTGTCTGCACGACAAGGACTTGATGTCATCTTTAAATGGTAATTATGAAAGTGTTGAAAGAAGTTAATCTTCACTATTTTCAGTTAAGCGAAGTGTTATTTTAATTAAGAAATGACAAGACAAGATGATGAATGTGACTATTTTCAGTTGATTGACAAGTAATTTTACTTAAAACAACAAGAAAGGTTTGTCTTGGTACATTTGTACTGAAATAAGGCGTAGTTTTTTTAAAGAACAGTGTCGGTAAGAAATATTAAGTTGATAAAGAGAATTACATTGACGTAGTTCTGCAAAATAAAACTGGGTGACTGACAACGTTTGTTGGGAGTAGTGTAATGTTCTTGATAACATCTGACGAAGAACTGCTTACTGAACAGAAGAAACAATTGGTTTAAAAGAAACAAAGAACATGAAAAGTGGAGAATATGTAAGGGAATGAACACAGTGAACATATGAGGAATATGAGCTTACAGATGTGACGGTGTTCCCCCCCCTTCTAATTCTCCCACGCCTGCTGTAAGAGTCATGTCCACTATTCCCGAGCGTTCTCTACATTGCAGGCATCAATTGAACATATGTGGGAGAGAACAGTATTCTCGATGAGCCGAGAAATTTGTGAAATAAAAACATTTTGGCCTGTGGGATAGGCCCTTTAGGGAGCCAATATGGCGCTGGCGAGTCTGTTCTCCCGCCAAAACTGTGTGACGTCAGTGGCGCCAGATTGGTCACCGTCAGCGACGTGGCACTGGGAGCCAATGAAAACCAACTTTGGGAAAAGTGACGTCACATAGGCATGGGGGGGCCGGCCGTGTTGGCGCCGTGGCGATATCAGTCTTTCACGACACGTCCGAGAGGTAGGACGCGCGATCGGTCGTCCTGTCAGAGTGACGGATTTACCGAACTCCGGTGGATGTAAGCGTCTCCAGTTGTTGGCACGCACTCTGTGAGGTCTTCCTGCAACCCAGATGTGGCTCAGATAAGGAATTGACAGAATATTGAGCAACAAGTGCTCAGGGACAGGTGTGTTGCAAGAAGTGGGCCGGGCATCGACGTGTGTCGTCGTTGGCAGTTCACCAGTATAAGAGGCAGCTTAGTGGCCGAGCCAACCCACCGTGAGTGAACCGAGTTGACTGCCCTGTCAACCAGGTTGAACGTGTGATCGACGATCCTATCAAGTTTGACAGTAACCCCACCTTCGTGGAACCCTACGAGTCAACAGTTGGATGCAAGCACGTCGAGAAGTCTTCCCAAATACCTAGCGATATATCTAGACGACGAGGAAATTGACAGTTAGTGAGCTTCAAGTGCTCTGAAGTCGGGTGCTGTGCGTGTGGAGCTTAAGCAGTGTCGTCCGGGACGGCTGATAACTTCACAGTGACTTCGTAGTGGTGAGAGGCAGTTCCTCGAGTACAGGACAAGACTAATTGCCGTACACGACCGCCGAGACGTAGCTGGCTGCCGTAGTTGGGAGGAAAGTTGACGGCCAGGAGACCGACTTCAACCCTGCGACGTACTGTAGAGGAAGGAGCACGGACCTGCTGTGTACAGAAGCGGCGAGACGCGACATCCTAAGGCGTGGCTTGTGTTTCTGGATGGTGAACGAGGCGAGAGCCTGGACCAGGAGCTACAACCCAACTGTCATCCTAGGATAGGTGAAGTAGGTGTTTACAGTTACCCTCCCATTTCCCCTTTAGTTAGCTATATATTTCTTGTCAGGATATTTTATATGTCGTGAGCAAGTCTCACTTGAGTTTAAGTCACAGAGAGCACAGTGTGCGGTGAGCCTGCCCAGAGCGCTCACAGTATCGGTTTACATATATATCTATGTGTGGGTGTGTGCAAGCACCAAGATTCATCAAAGAATTTACTGTGACTATTATTAATCTCCTGTGATTATTATTATTATATATTTGGTAGCAAACCAGATGTTTGGTGTTAGCTATGAGCCTAGAATCTATTGATATAAATGCCTGTGTATTGATCTCCAGATTTATTGATATAAATGCCTGTGGATTGATCTCTATATTCTATCGATATAAATGCCTGCGTGTTGATCTCTATATCTATTGATATAATGCCTGTGGATTGATCTCTATGATCTATTGATATAAATGCCTGTGGATTGATCTCTATAATCTATTGATATAAATGCCTGTGGATTGATCTCTATGATCTATTGATATAAATGCCTGTGGATTGATCTCTATGATCTATTGATATA